>SNQJ01S0060260.1:37115-65954 GCA_010110895.2 Picea sitchensis
TGTGCTTGAGATTGGGATACTTGGTATTCTTCCATAGCGCCCATCTCTTCCCTGGATTGACTTAATGCTTGCTGGGCCTATGTAAGCTCTGCTTCCAGCCTGTCCACAAAAGCACTCTGTTTCTGGGACTGGAGTGCCTGGTGTTCTACCATAGTTAGTAATTCATTTTTGTTTTGAGCCAAAGTTTGTTGAGACTACATCAATTCTTCCTGCAATCTCCTGATGGTAGCATTCTGCTCAAGGAGTTGAGCTATTTCCTCTAATACCAGGGTGTCTGTCTGCATCCCTACATAATTTGTACTGACTGTTTCTTTAAGAAGAGGATTTCTTCCTTTCATTTTGGCCTTTTTGTTTTTCTTTCTTCTGTGGGCCTTATTTGCTTGTTCTAACTGTTTCCTCAATTCCTTAATAATCTCCTTGATTTTTCCCACCTTCTGCTTTAATACTTCAGCCTTCTTAGCCTTTTTCTTCAACAGTTTGTTTTCTTTCTTTAACTTTCTAATTTTCTTGGCTGATTTTTGTTTATGAGAGGTCTCAAGGGCTTCTTTGTTCTGGGGAGCAGATGGGTGATCCTTTGTTCCTTCCAAATGTTCTCCCTGTCCAAGAGGGCTTCTTGTTTCAAAATTAAGTTCTTCCTATGTTGTGTCCTCTGGAAAGGTCATTTCAATATCAGGAAAATCTTCATTTAATTTTAAAGAGGAGGCTCGTTCTGGGCATTCTTCTGTATTATTTGTGCCCTTATCAATTGAGGTTCCCAAGCTTCCCAAAACCTGGGCCATTTCTACCTCATAGCTCTTCAAAAATTGTTATGTCAAGTGCTCTGATATCGGTTGGGTGTCTTCCTGCTCATTCCTTTGTAAGGTCTGTTCTGCTTGCCCAATTTCTTGAACATTCTCCCATGGAGCGTGTTCTGTAGAATTCTGAAGTTCTTCAGGTTGTTTTGTTGTAACCTGAATTGCTTCAGTCGTTTTTTGAATTCGCTTGTTTCTTCTCCTTGTCTGAATGATGGTTTTAGGGGCAGTTTTTGCTCTCTTCCTCTTTTTCGTTATTGGTTGTGTCTGTGAGGTCTGGGCCTCTGTGATTTGGGCAGGGTCTGCCTCAGCCTCGGTTTGAGGAGATGGGATTTCTCTTTGGGCAGTAATCTCCTCTACCTGTCTATCTTCAATTTCTTGTGGTGGGTTTTCGTGGAATAATTCAGGCTGCTCCAGTTGTGGAGGTCTATTAGCCTCAATCAGGTTATCCCAGGTCAATTGAGTTTGACTCAGTGCTTTATTTGTTATCAGTTTAACTAATCTATGGTGACTGATAACAACAACAGGGTCATTGGATTTCTGTGTTCTTAAGGCAACCTCATGTAATATGACATTCAGAAAGAAGGGTAGATTAAGTACTAACCGTTGTTTTAAGGATGCCAACAATTTGAGGTGGCGAGGTCGAATTATCTCATATCGTCCATCACAGGTGATGTACCGTTGAATTATCCCTACCAGTTCCTTCCATGGTTCTCTGAGGGTACTGGGATTAAGTCATTTTCCTTTCTTATCCAATTCTTCTGCAGGGTCTATGAAAGTTTCCATAGCTTCCTTCAGTGTTGTGTATCTTCTTGTCCACTGAATACCCATGTTAGGGAAGCCTGTGACCTCTGCTAATATTTCCGAGGTGACTGATATTTGTATGCCTCACACCATAGAGACTTCTCCCTGCAGATTCTGAAAGAATTCAAGCGTGGCATTCATGTCATAACCTTGCAGACGGTTGAAGTACTCCGTCCACCCCAGCTGGTGTAGGATATCTCTTGTTTTCTCTATAACCTATAGTAAAGTTGGCTCCCTGAGCACACCTCTGCCACCCATTTTGTGAGAAAATGTGGACGACTATCGTTCCTAGTAGCAGACTTGGTTAGACTAGCTCAAAGGAAAAATTACCGAAAATAGCAAATAACAGAGACAACAAATGTTCACAAATGTGGATTTTTATTACAATCATTACTATCTGTGTCGAGAAGCGTGTCGAGCGTCCACTCCCCTCATTAATGTAAAGGTCGACCTCAACCATCAGCGTAGGGGAGAGTAATGAGTGTAGGTATTGATGGTGAGAGGTAATGATTGTACTATTGCCGCCAATGGGGATCAATGATTTATTTTCAAGAAACATATTTTAACGATAATCATTAAACGTTAGTCCGCTTTTGTGGAATTGAAATATACCTATACTCAAAATAATGCTTTAAGGATACATATGTCGAATAAATTAAATATGTTCATTTAAATAATCTCCCACATATCATAATGTTGTGTCTTTTCTGTTTTATTGAATACAACCGAAATGATAGCCTCGTTATTGAGTGAAGGAGATCGAGAGATACACAGAAACTTGGCATTTAAGGTAAACTTCCATACCACAGGTAGAGCCACTGTTACCAACAGGCATCCATAGCCTCGACGGGGTTGCCTTTTAACCCTTAGATGAGCCCATATCCCTGATTATTTGAATCGCTTTTTTTTTTTTTCGAAAAGACCATTACCCTGGTTTGGTAGCCAGATAGTGATAATGCCACTCACTAGATTGTAACTTAGGTGAACAAGCCGGCTCGTGATGAGACCTCTTGTCCTTTGACGAGGAAATGTCAAAGGCCATTGCCCTGGTGTGGTAGCCATAGTGGGAATGTCACTTAGGTTATTATCCTATGATCGTGGTAGGTTGGCTCGTGATGAGACCCCCTATTCTTTGTGGGAAAAGAAAGAAATTTTATTGATTATAAAGGGAGGCTCATCTACTCCTTAAGAGTAAGGGATGGCGTGAAGAAGTGTAAGGATGCCAAGTAAAAGTGTGCCTTAGACTCCTTATTAATTAT
The DNA here is from genome assembly GCA_010110895.2 of Picea sitchensis. NCBI lineage: Eukaryota > Viridiplantae > Streptophyta > Pinopsida > Pinales > Pinaceae > Picea > Picea sitchensis. Next base: position 39,970 of record SNQJ01S0060260.1, read on the forward strand.
AAGGGTGAGATATCATTTAAGTGTATTTGTATGTATAAGGGAAAAGAAACAAATTATGGTAGTTACAGGTTATGAATAAAGTTTAAGATATTTCGAAGAAAGTAATCCAAAAAAACAATTTGATAAGGTATGGGAGATAGTTCACAAAATAATGATAGATCGTTGGAAATAATGCTGGTGAAAATTATTCGATGGAAATTGTACCCCAAAGGAATGGTTTAACGTTCTATCAGGAATGGAGGGAAGGAACGACAATTGTTCCGTTCAAAGGAACAACAAGCGCGCAAAAAGAACAACAATTGTTTCGTTCAAAGGAACAATAGGCGCGCAAAAGGAACAACAATTGTTCCGTTCAAAGGAACAACAGGCGCGCAAAAGGAACAACAATTGTTAGGTTTTTAACCATCTGAATAGGTAATTTTTAGAAACTTGGAAATGTATTTTGGTTGAAGTCAAGGTTGAATAGTCATCCACTAAATTCCTTTATGAGTTTGTTTATTTAAAAATTAAGTAGTGGATGGTTTGTTAATATTATGAATTTCATTATAGTTACCCAATTGTTGTTGTTGAACCATGACACATTTGTTTCTTTGCGAAAGACAGGGTTTGGGTGATGGGATGAAGCAGGAGTTTCGGAACAGAAAAGCGTGTTAAATGAGTTCATTTACCGTTATCCTCTCTAGTTCTGATTTTCTCGAATGACTATAAAAAAAAAAGATCTGAATAAAAGATACAAAAAAAAAAAAATTATATACAGTATGTACAATGTCAATAGAATTCAACATTTATGGAGTTGGGATGGTTGGATTACCTTCCCAGCCAGCCACAATTCGAACGGTAGGATCCTTACTTACTTCCTGGTAGAAAGATTCTTTTGAGGGCGGCTGATGATAAAGTCGTAGTCGGTGTCCATTGACCCAAAATGGAGATCCGGACCCGTCGATGGTGCTTAACGTGACCGTGTCATTATCATGGACTTCATTGATTTCATATGGTCCTAGCCACCGTGTCTGTAATTTTCCTGGAAAATCCTGGAATCTGGAATCATAAAGGAGCGCCCAATCACCTTTTTTAAATGATTTTTTCTTGATATGCTTGTCGTGCCAGGTCATTCCTGTTGTTGAATAACAGTTGTGCGCTCTACAGCAGAAAGACGTGCTTCATCCAATTCGTTGAGTTGATGAAGGCGATGTTTATGTTCTTTCATAAGATCCAGTCTGATTTCCTGGGCCATCCTTAGAGTCTTGATTTCAAACTCGATTGGAAAGATGGGTTCTTTGCCATAGACTAAATGATAAGGAGAGTATCTAGTGGTGTTACGCCATGTTGTGCGGTAAGCCCATAAGACATTTGGGAGCTCCGAAGCCCAATTATGTCTGTTTGTTGAGACAGTGTTTGTCAGGATTGCCTCCAGGACTTTATTGGTGCTTTCCACTTGCCCATTTGCTTGTGGATGGTACAGATAAGTAATTATGTGTTTGATATGATAATTATCCAGGGTGGTGGTGATTCTATGATCTGTAAATTGTGACCCCCCATCAGTAATTACTTCTCTTGGTAGTCCATAGCGTACAAATAATTTGAAAAGAAATTTGATGACTACTTCTTCTGTTGCATTTGGTAAGGCTTCTACCTCTACCCATTTAGTCATGTAGTCCATTGCGACTAGAATATAGGCCTTCTAATTTGACTTTGGATTGAAGGGGACAATGAAGTCTAGTGCCCATCTCTCAAATGGTTCCGCAACTACTTGTGCTTTCAAAGGCATTTCATCAGCCTGACCTGGTTTTCCCATCCGTTGACAACTATCGCAGGTTTAGACATATTTCTTCGCATCTCTAAATATTGAGGGCCAATAATAGCTCATCTGCAAAATTTTGTGTCCAGTCCTGCAATCTGCAAAATGCCCACCACAGGGCTCATCATGTCCGGCCTTAAGTATGTCGTAGATTTCGTTGTCTCATACACATTTGCGAATATGGAGGTCGACTCCTGTATGGAAGAGATATCCGTTGATCCAGGGGAATCGTGCGCTACGCTGGATGATCAGTTTTCTTTCCCTTGATGAAATATGTGTCGGTAATCTTCCCGCTGCCAGATAATTTGCCACATTAGCATACCAAGTTGGCTTTGTAGTAACGACAAACAGATGCTCGTCTAGAAATCGATCTTCGACTGTTAAGGAGTAGTCTGTTTTGGGTATGCGGGATAGGAAGTCTGCGACAAGGTTTTCTCTCCCGGGTCGATCTTTGATGGTGATATCAAATTCCTGCAATAGTAACAACCATCGAGTGACCCGACCATTAGTAATTGGTTTATTAGCTAGATATCTAATAGCAAAATGATCAGTATACAGAATGACCGGATAGCCTATTATATAATGACAAAATTTATTGATGGCATGTATAACAACTAAAAATTATTTCTCTGTTACTGTGTAATTAAGTTAAGCTGGATTGAGATTCTTGCTAATAAAATAAATGGCATAGGGTTTCTTGTCCTCCTCCTGTCTGAGGACAACGCCTATGGCAATATCTGATGCATCGGTGGAGATGTGAAATAGTATTTTCCAATTTGGTCCCCTTAGCATCGGTGTTGTCGAGATCAACTTCTTGAGTCCTGCAAATGCCACATCACACTTGTCAGACCACTGAAACTCTACATTACCAGTCAAAGCATGTAAAGGTGCAGCGGTTCTTGCAAAATTTTCCATAAATCTACGATAGTATCCTGAAGTGCCAAGGAAACTATGTACATCAGTTTGTGTGTGCGGTGTAGGTAGATTAAGGATTACCTCTATTTTTGTTGGATCTACCCTAATTCCATCTGCAAAGATATAATGCCCTAGTACCACACCTTCTGTCATCATCATGTGACATTTTTCGTGGCTTAAACATAACCTGGTCACAATGCACTGCTCTAGTATTTTCTCCAGGTTATTCAGTGCTTGATCGAAGTCGTCGCCATAAGGAGTGAAATCATCCATATAGACTTCAAGCCCTTCGTTGATCAGATCGATGAATATGCTCAGAATGGCCCTTTGGAAAGTGGTTGGATCGTTACAAAGTCCAAAGGGTAATACTTTGTATGCAAAAGTGCCCCAGGGGCATGTAAATGTAGTTTTATCTTGATCTTCTGGGGCAATCTGAATCTGATTGTACCTGCTAAAATCGTCTAAGAAAATAATTTATTTCCTCCCAAAGTATCCAGGACCTGGTCAATGAAAGGCAAAGGGAAGTGGTCTTTTTGAGTGGCTTTGTTAAGTTCCTTGTAGTCGACACAGATTCGCCATTTCCCATTTTTCTTTGGGAGGATCACTAATGGGGAAACCCACCGACTATCTGAGATGGGATATATAAAATTTATGTCCAACAGCTTTTGTAATTCTTCTTTAACGATATCCCTAAGGCGAGGATTCAACCTTCTCTATGGCTGTCAGATTGGTCAGGCATCTTTTTCAACATAAATGTGGTGTGTGCAGAGTTGCAGATCAATCCCTTTCATATCAGAATATTCCCATGCAAAATCTTGTTGGTATTTGGAGAGGACTTGAATTAGCTTTTGTTGTTGTTGTTCATCTAAATTGGCATTGATGTTTAGAGACCTACTTGGTGAAATCTTGACAGGTTTGTTGTTATGAACCGTTGTAGTTGGAATTTGTTGTTCCATTAAATCTTCCAGCAAGTATCCCTGTGCTTCACAATCTAGAACAACTTGGAGCATCTGGCAGGTCAGCTTGCTCATGGTGGATGGACTATTGATAAACCCACTGATTACGTCGTCCTCTAGCTGGTTTTTAAGTCTGAGGGCTTCCTCCTGTGTAAGAGGGGCTCGTAAATCCCTCTCTGGGTATCGCGATGGTGGCAATTGTGGATATACGAAAGTTGGACTTGGCTTAGCAGGAGGATATAAAATGAGATTCTTTGTGATACCCCCTCTAGTGATTGTCATATTACATGCTCGGCATCCTATATACGCATCTGTTGTTGCAAGCCATGGCCTGCCCAGTATTAATGGATGCCCTTCAAGTCCACTTTGTGGCTTGATGATGAGGAAGTCTGCCGGATATTCCCAAGAGTCGACGGAGATGGCTACAGCATGTAATGTGCCAATTGGTCGAACTATCGATCGATCTGCCAATTGCAGCATTATTGTGGTGGGTTCGAAGGAGTTAAAACCCAGGGTATTGTAGGTTTCCATATTCAGGATGTTGATGGCTGCTCCCAAATCAACTAGTGTATTTGGAAAAGAACAGCCCTGGATCTGAACTGTCACTATGGGATTCCCCAGATCTACATATTTGACCGGTTCTTGTCTACCTAAAATTAGATCAGACAAGGCTCCTACCACACGGACTGTTGATGATGGATTTTTAATTTTTCTGACAGGCTTTCTCCCACATAGCTCCTTGATCGTTTTTGTGTAGATTGGAATGTCCTAGAGAGCTTGCAAGAGTGGAATCTTAATATATAAATTCTTGAGTTCCCCTACTATGTCGAAGTTGGGATATACGGTTGGTTTTGTTATCATCAATCTTTTGGGGAATGGAGGGGAGGGCATTGCGTCCTTATCAGGATCTTGTGGTTCGACTGTGTTCCCCCCTTGCTCGATTTCTTTTGTTATTACCACAGTCAAAGGTGTTATGGTTGGTTGTTTTCCACTCTCTTGTTCTTTAAAAACATTATTTTCTTCAGGAGAGATTATATGTCCCGATCTCAACCCTAATTTATTGCACCCTATCGATCTGGTCTCTCCTTCCCCATTCTCCATAATCTGGACGAGCCGAGTCGGTCTATTATTTGGATTCGGGTGAGGCTACGCTGGTAGTTGAGGGCGTAATTGTGATTTCAGATTTTGAGGCAATTGGAGTGGTGCTTGTAGTGTAGGCTGAGTTTGAGGGGCCATCCCTACGGGTTGGTTGTTTGTCCCCATGGGGCACTGCCAACTCTGATTCCAATTTGGGTTTTGGGTAGTCATGTTGGACCACTATGAAGGGTAGATGTTGTTATTTGAGTTTTGTCGGGATGAAGTGGGATATTGTGAGTGAGGCCAAGTAGAAATTGTGGTTGGTTGATTTTGCCATGGAGGATTTGCAGTGGGCTGGTTTTTCCAATTGGGATTTGCAGGTGGGTATTGCCAGGGTTGCCAGTTCTGATTAGTAAACGGTTGACCCTGCCATGTGCTACCAGGAGCTTGTTGTTGATTATATTGTCCAGAGAGGAAAGAGGAAGGGTCATGTAGTGTATTTGGAGGTCGATTCTGCCATTGACGTCGTCGGGCCATCATATATAACGACTTTGTTTCTTCTTCTGCTTCTCTAAAGACAACTTTCAGTCCAGGAAGCGATAGACATTGTTCCATGTCATGATCTTTTGCGTAGATAGCACAAACTCGAACCACGTCCAAAGGGAAATCCCTTGGACCATGTTTCCTTCTGCACCTGTGGAAAAATATGGCCAACGTTTGTTCTGCTTCTGTTTTCTTCTGTTTGGCCTACAATACATCCAATTGTGTAGTCAGAGTGCTCAGAATATATGTTTTGAAGTTTTCTAAGAGATTATCGACTTCAACTCGCGTAACACCCCCGCTGGTAATATTGCTATTTCTGGTGAGGGGGATACGCATCCTTGATCTGGTCTGTGAACTTCCTCTAGAGCACATGATGCACAGTAGGACGATGTCGTCATAAGCCTCTTGATAAATATCACCCTTCCCCATTAAATTCAATGTTTCTACCCATTCATCTTTCATACCCTTAATCAGAGTTGCCTTAAGAACTTCACCTGGTAACGTGCCATAGGGTAATCTTTGTAAATTATATTGAAATCTCTCAACATATTCTTCTAATGATTCATTTTCTTTTGCAGTCATTTGAAAGATTTCGTCTTTTAAGTCTCTAGTTCTACAATAATCCTGATATTTTTTCAAGAAGGCATGTTTCATTTCATCCCATGAGTTTATAGTTCCCCCTCCCAATCCCATGAACCAGCGTAGAGCTGCTCCTTTCAGAGTGGAGGGGAACAATTTTAGTTTTTGGGGTTCGAAGGTGTAATCATACCCTCTACATAGGACATCAAATTCAAATAAGAATGCATCCGGGTCTTCTGAGATTAATCCATGAAAGGTTAGCAGGTTTTGTAGGGGAATTGCCTTCATGGGGGCATTAGCGATTGGATCAACTATCAGATATTCCAAAGTAGAAGTCTAAGGACGTTGTGGATTTGGTTGTGCCATTTGATCGAAAATATGCCAGAAATCTTCAAGGATTTCTTGATCCGGGTACTTTACTTGAATTGGTTGGTTATCTAATCCTCTAGGGGATTTGATTGCACTTCCTCTATCTGGGATTTCGGGTATGCCTTCTTCTTTCACAGGAGATTCAGGGTCAATTGATGGGTCTATCTCGGCTATCCCATTGGTTTCTCCTTCTGCTTCCTCCAGATTACAAGGGTTTCCCTCTTCTAAAGGGTTGAGGGGTGGAAGATCTATGCTCTGAAAGCTTTGCTCAGTCCCTTCAGTTTTGCTATGGATCTCAACGTGAGCTACAGTTGGTGAAACTGCCACCTGAGGGATTCAGGTAGATCCTTTTCTAGGTCCAACCGAAGCTTGATATTCTTCTTTTCGAATGATGTCGTCTATGAAAGTGCTTCTTCCAGGGAGCATCGAGCCCTGGGCTTTGGTAATTTTTGGTGGGGGTTTTGGTTTTTCAAAATCTTTCTTCTTAGTCATACACACTTCACACAACAACGAAAAAAAGAAAAAAAAAACACCTATGCTACCTCTTGTTGCGTCAGCGGGAGGTAGGCACTGGCATAAGCATCTTACTTATCACTTGCGTAGGTTCTTACCTTCCGTCTTCAATACCTAGTCCTCCAGAGGCACAATCTATGCTACCTTTGACATTCTTCCCCRGCAACGGCGCCAAAATGTTGGGCTCTAAAGATGTCTAAAACAACCTTAGTTTAACATTAATTTATCAACCCGAGGATTCATCTTTTATCTCAAAGAMCATCGGCAAAGTCTATGCAGATAGCTTATAGAGGCTAAAATCGTGTAGTTAAAACAGATCTGAGTTTATCAACAATCAAGTTCCTCAAACATTCATTAAAGATTCTAGGAATTGAAATCTAAAGTTGTGTAATGGAAAAGAACTAATTAACCTATTGAATTCATTGTAAAAGCAGTAATTGAATCTAAGTACAGACTTGCAAAATTAGCTATTGCTATGAATCAAATTGTTGGAAAGGAAAAGGCAAATTACTCTACCTATGCAAAGAAACAGGAACTGTAATCTAATTGAAAAGGGGCAACAATCGTAATTCTATCGAAAGAAATAACAACTATATTTTAACAGAAAGGAACAGCAATTGTAAACTAAGTGAAAGGAACAACAAGTGTGAACTTATGAGGAACTGTCACGCATCAAATCTCAGTAATGGAAATTGGAACAACAATCATCTAATGCTTCAGGAACATCTATCTTTTGCAATTGACATGGAATCATTGGCACACTTATGCATTCATTTAACTATTGTAAAAGAGAATCGAATCACAAAACAGAAATTGAATTGATACAAGTACAGGTCGAACAGTAGCTCCTTAAGACTGGGCCCTTGGTCTGCAAAAGCACTGCTATTGGAAATTCAGTATATAGAAAACCGTTCGAAGCTTTTATTAATTTCATAACTGGTACAACATGTTACAAAAACTGCTAACACATAGCAAGTCTAAGTTCTGAGTCCTTGGATGCAATTCTTCTCCTCTTCAAGGTCTATTTTACCCTTTATATCTTATAATAGTCTAGGTAAATTAAGTTATCCTGAGGATCGAGAGATCCTCAGGATTGTTTTACTATTATAAAGTTACAATACAAGAAACTCAATCATCTTCAGAACTGCCTTGCGCCATGCAATCCTCAACTCCAATAGCTTGCGCATCTTCAAGATTTCCTTTTCTATCTTGGGTTTGACAATATTTAACTAATCCTATAATAAAACCAGACAATTCCAATCATATTTAGGATCTATGTAATCTAACTTTATCAATAACACAAAAGAGTATATTATTCATTTTCTATTATATTTGCTCCTAAATAACCGAAAAGTCAATCAAGATGATATCATGAAATGTGGGAAAAAGGAAGATATTTATACATTTTTCATAGCCTAACACCTTATACAGGGGCATCGCATGACAACTCTAGTTGATGGTGGGGCCACCCACAACTTCATGGATGTGTCCTTAGTATCCCGGAGGGGGTTACGCACTGAGGAGTTTGAGGGGTTCCACGTGGCAGTGGCAGATGGATACACTATGACATGCATGGACATGGTCCCAGACCTAGAGGTCAAGATAGGTAACTACACCCTGATGGATACCTTTTATGTAGTTGACCTGTCAGATACAGATGTAGTGTTGGGGGTACATTGGCTATATTCATTGGGGGAGATTGGGTTCAACTATCAGATGTTGACCATGAGCTTCAGAGATGCCAGTGGATCGAGAGTGGTACTGAGAGGTATGTCTACATGAGAACCCAGAGCAGTGTCAACGAAGGCAATGGAGCGGATCTTTCGTCATAGTGATGTAGCATATGCAACAAAGTGTTTGATCACCACCCGAAAGGATTCAGAGGGCAAAGAGTAATACCATCCATAGATCAGAAAGCTTTTGAGTCAGTATGAGCCAATGTTTGGGCCGATACCACCAGGGAGACCATCAGACAGGGGGTTCGAGCATACTATTGAGTTGGAGGCAGGGGCTACACCGGTGATCATCGTGCCCTATAGGCACCCCAAGATATTCAAGGACGAGATCGAGAAAGTAATCAAATAATTTCTTGTAATGGGGCACATCAGGCCTAGCATGAGTCCTTTTGCTTCTTCAGTTGCTCTGGTACTAAAGAAAGATGGCACATTGAGGATGTGCATTGACTACAGATCTCTCAATAAGAAAACGATCAAGAACATGTACCCAATTCCACGCATAGATGAGTTGATGGATGAGTTACATGGGGCAATTTTCTTCACCAAAATTGACATGTGGTCAGGATATCATCAGATCAACATCAGGGAGCAAGACATAGAGAAGACAATGCTCAGATGCCATTTCGGGCACTTCGAGTTTTTGGTCATGTTGTTTGGTTTGACCAACGCACCAACCACCTTTCAGTCTTGCATGAATCACATCTTGAGGGGGCAGTTGAGGAAGTACCTTATGGTATTCTTCGACGACATTTTGATTTATAGTAGAACATGGGATGAGCATTTGGCACAATTGGAGGAGGTCTTGGGCATTATGCAGGCACAACCATTATATGCCAAAGAGTCCAAGTGTGAGTTCGGGATGAGAGAACTATTGTACTTGGGGCATTTCATCAGTGAGCAGGGAGTACAGGTTCATCAGGAGAAGATTAGGGCCATTCTGGATTGGCCAACACCCAAGAACCTCACAGAGCTAAAGGGATTCTTTGGGTTATGCAGTTACTACAGGCGGTTTGTCAGAGGATTTTCACAGTTGGGAGCACCGCTCACAAATCTAACCAAGAAGGGTTATTTTCAATGGACGGATGAGTCGCAACAAACTTTTGATAAAATGAAGGAGGTTATGAGCACATTCTGTGTTCTAGCCCTTCCAAATTTCTCGCGACCATTTTTCTTAGAGTGTGATGCATCAGGGGTGGGGATTGGAGCAGTTTTGATGTAGGGGGGCCATCCCATTGTGTTCGAGAGCAGAAAGCTCAATGATTTGGAGAGATTCTTCGATTTAAGACAAGGAAATGCTAGCAATCATGCATGCCTTAACCAAATTCAAGCAATATCTAATGGGTAGCAGGTTTGTAGTGAAGACTAATCACAACAGTCTCAAGTATTTCCTGGATCAGAAAGACCTCAGCGAAAGACAACATAAGTGGGTTTCAAAGATCCAATCCTTTGACTTTGGCATTGAGTATGTTAATGGAAAAATGAACGTCGTAGCAGATGCCATGTCCAGGAGGCCATCTGGGTGTTCGAAGATGGATATTTGCATAGACTGGAAGGCACATTTGTTGGTGGAGTACTCCAAAAACAATTTTTCTTATGAGGTACTGGATGGACAGGTAGTTGATGATAGGTACTAGGTGCTAGATGATGTCATTTTCTACAAGGACCGGATCTACTTGGTTCCAGAATCTACCTTAAAAGGGAAGGTTCTTAAGGTTTGTCATGATTCGCCTACAGTCGGACATCAGGGATACTTGAAAACTTATCGACAGGTCGGGGAGAGATTCTCATGGAAGGGTCTCAAGGATGATGTATTGAAACACATCCAGGAGTGCACGCTTTTCAACAGAACAAGTCCAAGAAGACACACCTCGCGGAGTTACTTCAGCCTCTACCCATTCTAGAGCAGAAATGGGAGAGCATCTCTATGGACTTCATTACAAGTCTTCCTTGAGTGCAGGGCAGGGACTGTATATTTGTGGTGGTCAACAAGTTGACCAAATTTGCACACTTCTTTTCCATACCCACAGACTACAAGGCCATACAAGTAGCAGAGCTATTTTTCATAGAGGTTTTCTAGTTGCACTATTTGCCGAGGCAGATAGTCAGTGACAGAGATGGGCGCTTCATCAACGCATTTTGGCAGAAGCTCTTCAGGTTGGTAGGCACAGGTTACTATCTACCACCCGCAGACAGATGGACAGACAAAGATTGTCAACAAATGGGTGGAGGGGTATCTGAGAAATTATGTGGTGGGGCAACAGTGCACATGGGTGAGATGGTTGCACATGGTTGAGTATTGTTACAACACAACTTACCACATGTTTATCAGGATGTCGTCGTTTAGAGAATTGTATGGATACGATGCACCATCTATTGTGGAGACTGTGTTTGGGGATAGCTAGGTCCCGGGGGGCAAAGACTGGGTTGAGGAGAGTCAGAGGATTCTACGGGCAATAAAGGAGAACATACAGGAAGCTTAGAACCAACAAAATATCTATGAAGAGGCAAATGATAGAGTGCATTTTCGAGGTAGGGGACTTGGTTTTTCGGCGATTACAGGGATATAAACATTCTTCCTTGAAAAAAAGCGAGGCAGAGAAGACGAAGCCTAGATTCTATGGATCGTACATAGTCAGTAGGAAGGTAGGAAAAGTGCCCTACAAGCTAGAGCTACCGGAGGGTAGCAAGATTCACAACGTGCTCCAAGTTTCTTGCCTTAAAAAGGCAGTGGGACAATAGGTTAGCATTTCAAAGGAGTTGCCACCCTTGGATGAGGTGGGTCAGTCGGAGCTAGTACCGGAGGAGGTGCTACAGCAGAGAGAGCGCATATTGAGGAGTAGGGTCATCAGGGAGTGCTTGGTCAGATGAAGGGTACTTCCAGTGGAGGATGCCACATGGGAGGGAGAGCATATATTGCAACACCTAGGATTGATGTTGCTTGAGGAAAAGCAATATCAGGAAGGGAGGATTGTGATGTCTCGTTTGCAAGAGTAGGCCAACAGGGAGTGACTTAGTAGTCTATCTATTCCTGTAGAATATAGTCAGGCACAAACAAGGAACAAGGGGAGAAATAAGGGTGAATAAATGGATAAACGATGAATTAAGCCAAAAAGAATAGGAAAAGTCACTTAAGCTAAAGTCAACGGAGAAATAGAAGAAAAAGGTGTTGAGGGGGGGACTTAATTAATTAATCACTCGACTTAGGAGGAAAAGCGCCTAGCTTAAGTGATGTCAATGAAGAATTAGATCGGGGAAGATATAAAAGAAAGAATTTGATCTAATTCATCATTATGTTATGATTTTGAGTTGAGAACAGGTTCTAGAGGAGGAAGTCGACCTCTTTGATGTTTTGTGGATTTATGGAGGAAACCACCACCCATATCAGTTTTGGTGTTGGAAGACATAGCCTAGCCTATTGGAGATACCATCCAAGTATTTCACTGTGCTAGATCATAAGTACACAGATCCATTTCACAATTTTTGAAGCGTAGTCAGTGAGGGCGCAAGGGTTGGAGAGGGTTTTGTGTAGTTGGATGAGACCAGGGCTTATCTCGTCATATCCTTTCGACCCAATTGAGAGGAAGGCAGGGCACTTCATTTGAACCACCAGTCATCAGATTCTGACAATGGAATCTACCAAGGCACATCAGACAACCAAGAAGTGCACAACTCCCGAGGAGGGACATTTGGGTTTCTAGGAGGCTTTCAAGATCAGATCCGGGGAAACCCTTCCAACCCAGTACAAAGGAGGCTAGGGCCCACATTTCGAGACAAATATCAGTGGATTTCGTCAATGGAATCATCAAGGTGCACTGTCAGATCCTAGGAGGTGTGCAACCCCCTAGGGGATATCATCTGGGGTTCATTTAGAGCTTCAATGAGCCGATCTTCAATCTAACAGATATCAGGAGCATAGAGGCCAAGGCGCTTAGTTTGGGACAATTTTCAAGTTGATCGGTTGAGTATAGCCACTAAGGCGAGTTTATCCAGCATTTGCAGTAGTTGTCATGAGTTTTTGGAGCTGGATGTTGTCGATCTATCCATGCATGTGCAAATCTATCCACATCTTCTTATCACGGGTATTTTGTATTAGTTGCATTGTATTCTAGCGACGATCCATGAGATCTAGCTGATGATTATTTCTATGCTTTTAGCATATCAGTTGTATTTCCTGCTTTTTCCATATAATACATGCTATAGAGATTGTGTTGGTTCCTTATTTCCCATGCATCATATATATTGTTCAAACCTTATTTATATGACACCCACATGTGGAAATCGCCAAATATGTTAAACAAGTAACTAAAACGCATCCAGAAACCCCAGAGTATCAGTTCAGAGAGTCTTGACACTAGTATAGCAATAAATATCGAGATCCACCGGATTTGGGATATTTCATAGCCATGCATCCCCAACTCCAATGACTTGCTCCAAGTGTCAAAATGTCTCCCTAAAGGGGTGATGTCATCTTGTTTTAGAGTTTCTAATGTGCAAAAAGTGTAAATTAAATATTATTATTTGGTTTAAGGGGTAAGATAAGTGTTGACCCCTTGTCTTATGTTTTACCGTAATTAAGTGGACAAAGTATGTTTTAGACTTTTTGTATAAATAGAGATCATGTGAATCTCATTTCATAACATAACTCTCCCATTGTGAGAAGTACTTGGCTGAAATTTTTGCTACCCTTGGGCATTTTCTCTCTCTTTTGCATTTGTCATGGTTTACTTTGCTATTGGTGGAAGGAAGTGGTGTGTTATCTCTTGTGGAGTGTTTCTCTTGCATTTTGGTGGATAATTGTTGGTAAAGTGGAAGTTTATCTTGTTGATTCTTTCTCTAGGTGAAGAGTTTTATTTTGTTATTGTCTCTTTTTCTTAGTTGCAAGGTTAACTAGTTGAATTTCTTGGGGAGTGTAAATGCATACAACTCCACTAAGCTCATCAATATTTGTCTTGGAAATAATTTGTTACTTAAGGTAGTGCTAGGAGAAGTAAAAGGGCTTACACCCTTCTATTATTAGTTAGCTTTACTTTCCTTGGGGAATAAGGTGGTTTACACCCCCAAGGAAGTAGTATAGTTAACTCTTTTTTTTTTACTCCATAACCCAATAGTTATAGCACTAACCATTTATAATTTGCTTTGGAGAAATAAAATTGTTGCATTGGGATACATGAAAACACAAGATAATCAAATTGTTTAAATTGCAATCTCTTCTTGATGTTCTAGGCTTGTCATAGCCACTAGAGCGTCTTAATTGGCTAAGTATTTCTTGTTGTCATTATAAAATTTCATCTATAGCCATTAGGGTTGCAAAAACCCTAACACTTTTTCATTTATAACTTGTTTTCAACCGTTAGAATTTGTTGAAAGTTTGTTAAGATAATCTACTAAACCTAACACAACTTTTGGGTGGACTCTTTGTAAGTTTCGGTGGTTGGATTTACTGCTATAACAACTTGTTTACTACAGCCATAAGGGTGCAAAATATCTCTGCAAACATATTTTATTACAACCTTGTTTCATTGCTAAATTCTTGTGCTTTCATTCTTGAGTATTACTAATGTTTATCTAGCTTATCTCTTGCATCATCTATTGGAATTTTAGAAATTGTTTAGCATCTTTAATACTTATTTTCTTGCTGATATACATTGTTGTTTACTTCTACAATTAGGGACAACAAGCCTAACTTTCATGCCCACCTAACATTATACATATATACTCGACTTGTTCTTGTGTCTCAGGAAGATATATCACTCTTCACAGGTGTTCTTATCTCTTGGCAACTATTGGCTATCACCAAGACTCTTTCCCAAGCCTTTTCACATCTTCTATCTTGACCTTTAGGGGAACCTTTTTTCATCTTTTCACTTTCCATCTCATTTCCCCCAGGGTCACCGAGATTCCCCCCTTGAGGTGATTCTCTCACCTTTAAAGTGATAGGAATACCTACCTAAGGTGACAATGGATAGGTGTTCTCTAAGTTGTCGCCATTTGGTGGTTGGGTTGAGATTTGCCCAACCTACAACTTGTGCGATAACAATAATGATATGTGATCACTTGACATCATATGCATCTTATTTATTAGTTGTATTTTCATATTTATGTAGCAATGTGTCTATTTGATGTTGTTGTTGTTTTACATGTTTAAAAAATTGAAAAAAATGAGTGTTTTTGTATTTTTTTTGAGGTCTTATAACATTTTCCGAGATATTTCGATATTTTTCGCCGATATCACCGATAAGTTACATTCCAAACCCTCACCGATACTTTCTTCGAGACAAGATATACATCATTGATAACTACTTTAAATAAACAGTATATGTTTCAAATAGTTCATAAAAAAATGTTATTAATACTAAAATTACAAGGTAATTCCATTCATGAATCCTTAAAACTATACATTAAAGTGATGAGAGAGCAAGGGATCAAGTGCCCTAATCTAGCGTATTTGGTGTGCCTATATGATTGACTACATGAGATTAACCCGGACATCCATCTCACAATATTCACGAGGAACTAACGTTACTTGATTCAGCTATCTTATCCCTGTACCCGTATCCCATTCGTCAAGGAATCAATGAATTGACGGTTTGAATAGGATTCGAGCAGAATTGGCAAAATTTTTTAAGGATCCGTTTTTGGTTTTAGGATACGGATCACGTTGTTTAGGAATTGGATCCTAAGGTAGGATTCGTTGTAAAAATTAAGGGAATGGTTCCCATTGGATGAATCGATTCCTAAAGGTCATGAATCGGTTCCTCCATTGGGAATCATTTCCTCTCTCCACCTTGAGACTCACATAAAAGCCAAAAGAAAAATGAAAAAAAGATGGGAAAGCACACGGGAATCATTTGAGAATCCATGATGTTATAGTAGTAATGAGATCTTGGCTATTAAGTAGGACTCAGGATACCAAGCTGCATATGTGAATTGGTTATGAATGGGAGATGGAAGTTGTTATCATGAATATTTGGATTGGAATGTTTGATTTTAAAAAAATGGTTTTTATTATTTAATCATATTATTATTATTGGGAGACAAACTCTTGCCATGTTTTTTGATTCTATTGGTTCCATTTAATTAATTTCATTAGGTCAACAACATGGAAGTCACTGACAATAAAATGGTTGCAACAAATTGACAACAATACAAATGCTTTTTGGAAGAGCTAAGAGTCACAAGGGTGCCACTGATTGGGACATTTTGTACTTTCAGATTGAGGCACCGACAAATCACAAGCTTCTAGGTTATAAACATCCAAGCCCATAAAAGATCTTTAGACCTAACAACCAACACTATAAGGCAAGCATGGAGCTTTCTAGTAGTGGTTATTTGGGGAAAGGTCAATAATGAGATGGCCTTGGAGTTTTGGGACACATTTTTTCCTTTTGTAGAAGCCTTCAATCTATTTAAAATCTATGTAGTGTATCAAGGATGGTGGAATGGGGTAACCTTTAACTTGTAAATCTTAGTCAGGCTAATGAAACTATTTTGTATTGATTTCAATTCATTGGTCAAGATTAACTTTAGTGGATCAATCAACCCCACCACAAAATATCTATGCTAAACAAATAAACTTTGGTAGAAAGTTCTAAGACTTAAGGGCAACCTTAGGCATTGATTAAACCATTGCCATCAAGCAAATACCCAATTCATAGATAACAAAGCTTAAGCATTGGATAACAAATATTTTACCATATTATAGTATTCATCACAAAGACCAAGAATATTTAATCTTTCAAAATTCCATTTTATTTAGCTGAATGACCACATCAAATTCCTAGACTTAACATCACAACCTCCTAATTAGATCTCTCAACCCACCTTTGACCCTCATAATCCTTCAGTTCTTTCAAATTTCCATTTGATTTAGTTGAATAACCTTGTCAAAATCCTAGAGTAACATCACATCTCCTAAATTAGATCTATTAAGCCACCCTTGCTCCTCATAATCCTTTATTTAAGGATAGATCATTTTAAAACAAATTTGCTTGAGATCTAAATGGCAGTTTTTGCGAAAGGCCTTTGTGCAACATTAAACAAATTTATAAAATGTTGATTGACATATTTCTTTACAATTTTCTGAAATGTCTTTGGTTGCTTGCTTGATTGTGCAAATGATAACCTACTGGGAACAAAGACCAAATTATATATGTACGGAGAAAAGTACTTATTGAAATTACTAATATTTTCAGAAATTCAGCTGATCTTGGCAATTTTGGGCACATGACCACATTTGATAATATCATTCAATAAATGGAACCATTTGAGAATCCATGATGTTATGAATCATTTCAATTTGAGATTTCATTTCTTAGTTTTTAAATTTTCATGATAAAATTATAATTTTAAATATATATTTATGAAAAAAAATTAAGGGTAAGGTTCCGAATCCCCGATTCCGAGACAAGTGCCACACCCACTCTAGATTCTTCAGCCGATTCCAATGGCATTCACGGTTCCTAGGAATCCTAAGACACGTCTATTTAAGATAATTGTGGCAGCCTAAAAGGTCCTTCCAATTCAAAGCCTATGATAGTGGAAGGCATAATAGTGACATATCCCTCGCCTCACTCTTAAGGGACCTTCAACATTTATTTGGCATTTTCTTATAATAATTGACGTGGCTTCACCCAAAAGGAATTTTGGCCTATGTGGGGGCAAATTTTGTTTATAATGAATGACATGGCTTCACCCAAAAGGAATCTTGGAAGTTGGTCTATATGGGGGCAAATTAAGTCCTGACCTCAAAATGAAATCTGGCTTGCTTATAAGGCTTATTCATTTGAGGGACTCTTGGTTATTCCTACTTGACTAAGATATCGTTCATACATATTTTTCCTTTGTATTTTTCCTTTGTATCATTAATATAGTAACATAAATATGGACTCTCTCGGGTGTCATTTTCATAGTACGGTATTTCAAAGCTCTAACTCTAATCGACCTTTCATGGAAATAATGCATGGGAAGTTTAAAGCATACTATCATTAATTAAAGCATTCTGTATGATATAAGTTAAAGATAAATCCCAGGTATCCATTTCTTTAGACTAGTTCCCTCGTGTATATAATAATCCATCATATTATTCTACACTTACCTGATTACGTTAAACTCTTTTGGGCTGAAATTGTTGTTTCATGGGATAATCTCACAAGTTGATTTTGTATTAATTCTTATCCTCTCATATAATGCATTGCATTGGGCAGGCTATTTGATGTCCTGTTAGCACTGACTCTCAACCTGTCATGCTATACTATATTCTACAGCTAAATTAAATTTTAATAACACCAATAACATTTTACCAATATTCTTAAGACAATGAGATGAATTTTTTTTCCCATCTCAAAGCTTCTTATATACTTTCTAACCAAAGTTGCATAACTCATGACTGACTGGGACTACCCAACGCAAACACAAAATCCAGAATGGAGAGCAACAAGACAGTGACATTGACTGATGTGTGTATGACATTCATTTTGAAAAAATATCTCAAAATTCAAATGCCTCCTAAATACAGAAAATGTCAGATTACTGGTTATTTCAGATCACTACATCTAGCCTGTGACAATGGATATATGTAAATAATCACCTGCTCTCAAAGGAGAGACAAAAAGAAAGGTATATTTTCAGTTGAATGTAAGTAACAAGATAGAAGATAAGTGCTCAGAAAGATCAATTACAATTTTGTGCATGTTCTATATTATAAATATATACTATGTTAGACTAGGCTTGACATGATTACAAACACTTCTACTACTCTGCTATTAAAGATGATAATAAACAGCTCTCCTGGAGCTTTCTCTGTCCAGTTAAGTATTATCTGGTTGTGGACACTAGGTGTATTATAATACAATTGACGAAAACTGCTAGTGGCTGCACTGTTACCATATAAATATTCATATTATATGGTACCCATACATAGTAATTTGGAGATGCTGGAACTGAACAAATTAATATACATCCCTTCCATAAGTTGATGGATAAAACTAAATTTACAGACTGCATTTGCACAAAGAAAAGTGTATTAGGTATTTTAAAAGGCATCAATCTTCCTTATTGGTAGTTTGAAGTAATAATAACCATCAGAACAGACCTTCCCAGCCGTGGTCTTTCTTAATTGAGGGGATTACCTCTTACGGTGCTGAAGCTGTTCTTGCTGTCTTCTTAGGCTTTGAATCCTGCCATTGGAAAGACAGATTACGACAAATTTGACAAAAAATTGTATCTATCTACTGGGTCGGGGTATGTGAGTGTGTGTAACTCCAATCATTACAAGACCACTGATATTGAAAAGCTGTTCTATAAACAAACTGAATGGTTTGATCAACAACAGAACTAAATGCTTCAGAAACTACTGTTGGATCAGGTTAGTATTTGGGATTTACAAATTCGCAAAAAAAGAAAAT
This sequence comes from Picea sitchensis, assembly GCA_010110895.2. NCBI lineage: Eukaryota > Viridiplantae > Streptophyta > Pinopsida > Pinales > Pinaceae > Picea > Picea sitchensis. The sequence continues at coordinate 58,859 of SNQJ01S0060260.1, forward strand.
GCTCTAGGGGAGAAAAACCATGGTTGACCAAGTATTATGAACATCAAACAGCATTTTCTACAAAATGGGTCAAGGTGTCTTTTGTGACATTTACAGAAGGAAGTGATTACCACTTATGAAATACACTAGCATAGATTCATCTTAACCCAAACCTATTAAGCACTAAGAGGGATAAGGAAACCCCAAGTTCAAACCTCTTTCCGCTTAAAAGATCCAAGATTAAGATGGAACCGATACTAGTTTAAAAGAAATAAAAGGTTGTCTCCTTTTTTTATTTATTCGACATTAGACATTGGACGTCAGGTTTCTTTTACATTTTATTTCATTAGTGTTAAACACATAAGTGACATGATGTGACACACACAAAAATCTCCCATACCCTAGGCTGTACAATGTACTATGCTTCTCTCGATGCAAAAACAGTCACAATGAACAAGTGCTAGAACAAGGTTTATGTCTATATCAATATACACTATGCATAATTAGAGGCAAGAGGTAATAAAATATTTGACTTTAGAATTTGTTTTTCCACAACAATGTATCTCTCTCTCTTTATATATATAGAGAGAGAGAGAAACTTTCCTTCGGCCTAAACTGGTCAGCATTCAAAACAGGTTGCAAAATAGAAAGTCTTGTTTCTGCAGAGGAGAAAAACTCCATTCTGCGAGATGTTTGATCCAAAATAGCAATGTTCTCATTCTGCGAGATGTTTGATCCAAAATAGCAATGTTCTTCTGCCCCAGAAGCAGCAGGAATACTGTCTAACATATTGATTGACTAAAAATAGAAAACGACAATACATATCAGATATAGATAAACTAAATCTTAATGGCAGTACCGGCAACTGATTCCACCTAGATTTTGGAGCCAGAACAGGTTGCAAAATAGAAAGTCTTGTTTCTGCAGAGGAGAAAAACTCCATTCTGCGAGATGTTTGATCCAAAATAGCAATGTTCTTCTGCCCCAGAAGCAGCAGGAATACTGTCTAACATATTGATTGACTAAAAATAGAAAACGACAATACATATCAGATATAGATAAACTAAATCTTAATGGCAGTACTGGCAACTGATTCCACCTAGATTTTGGAGCCAGGTTCTTCCATTGGCTCCGCTGCACAAGGCAGGCCAGGTGGGATTCTCTCCATGGTAGGGTATCCCATGTAGTTGACAATTTGCATAACCATGTCCGAAAGGGCTGCAACCAATTCCTATAATTCTGCATTCTTCTCTTTCAGGTGATCTAGGGAGGCCTCGTTTTCCATGTCTCAGTTTTCAGCTACTTGCAGACACCCATCTTGCTCCAACGTGCATGCTTCCCTCTTTGCTTCCATTTTCCCCAAACGATTTTCCAACTGAATCTTCCACTTCACAGATTGCAGAGCAGTGTAATTGAGGTCACCGTGTGTATTTATCAACTCATGGTTGTTGATGCTAAGGTTCTGTTTTAGGGCCCGGACCTGTGTGCATCAAAGGCACTGACACCTACCCATAGCTATTAGAGCAGAGTCTAGACACAAGAGCAGAGGATTTACAAAGGGTCTATGACATGGGGAGGGGGTAACATGGTATTCGGAGGGGAAAGGCTTCACAGCTAGACAAAGGAGGGAGGATGTTCTATTGCAAGGGAGAATTGCAAAGGTTTTGGAGGGAATGAGGAAGGGGGTGTGGGGGCTGGTGTCAAGGAGGAGGGATTCACATGAGGGAGGGAGAAAGATGGCATCCTTAAAAAGAAGGGAGGATGCATGCAACATTAAGGATAGTGGAGGGTGATGGGGCCCTCGGAATAATACCACCTCATTACACCCCTTGCAAACTTAGGAGTGCCATTTGCAAGGAGAACAACAATCATAGGAAGCGCCTGGTGGTCATTTCTGATCCTTTTGAGTTATGAAGGATGATCTTGCCTTCTCCTAAGGTCACCCCTAGATTAGCCATTACATCTGCTTCTCTATTTAGATGAAGCTTGACATGAAAATAGTTTACTTTGTTGAATCTTTGAAGAAGGGGGATTGCTCTCTGGAGGGACATGTTGATATGAGACGAGGAAGAAGGAGAATTGTTTACGAGTGCTAAGAGGATGATATGTGAATCTCTAAGAATGAGAATATCCAAGGAGGTCGTCTTGCCTAAGAGTTTGAATCCTTGGAATGGCGTGTTGACCACCTATTTCGACTAGGGGGTCAACTCCATGTGCCATGAAGCTATGTACCTGATGGTGCAACAAAGTTGGAAGACTTACTGGTTCTACAAGGCAATTTTGGCCTCGACACTTCTTTTTGTAACTGGAATTTCTGCTCCCCTGTGTGGGATAATAATGTAATGGGTCTCCATGGATCATATTGTAGGTTAGTTTCCTAGGACTTTATCATTAGGGAAGTCCTTTCATCGAGTGTTTTTTTTTCCTCAGGTAATTAATTTGGCCTAACCAACCATTTTAATTACCCTTGAGTTTTTCACTCCCACAATAATCCTCCAAAGTGGTGAAAGGTGTTTTAATGATCGAGCCCAAGGGGTGACTAGGGTCTAGGAATATTGTAAATGACCATGCTAGACATATCCTAGAGTCTTGCAGAATTCTGTCGAGTCTAAGTAGTTTTTTTTTATTTTTAAAAATTACCCAATTAATAGTAATTTTAATTATTTTTTATGTAAAAATGTAAAAACTAGGTCCTTGGGATTTTTGATAGGGGTATGAGTACTCAAAAGAAATGGAATGAGACCCCCTACACCCTTGGGCCACGTTTCAGCTCAATTGGACAAGTTTTGCTAGGTCATTTTCCATGAGGAGTACAAGTTAGTCCAAGTCAGCAATTTAACTGCTTAATTGACAAAGTCAAAAATGTCAATTTTTTGTAAAAATGAGCAAAAATGTTACAGAAAGAGTGGGAGATGATGCCTAACCCCTTTTCTAAGTTAGAGAAACACTTTTCCTAACTTAAACTCACCCCCTCACCTAGCCATCACTTCATTCCACTCATCCCCCTAGGGAAGTTGCACACCCCATGGTGAGAAAGTCATGCAAATTGAAAAATTAAAAGGAAAAACCCCCTTTCTCCCTAAGTGCGCCCCCCTTGACCTAATTTTGTGCTGGACCATGTCAAAAATGTATTTCCCATCCCCCTCACTCAACCCTCACAACCTTAACACTACCAAAACCCTAAAAGTGTGCCCCTCCCTGAGATGCTCAATGACTCTTAGCAAATGACACTTGGAGAGCATCCAAGAGGGGTCACTCTTGGCTCTCAAGTATAAAACAAAGCCTCCCCTCCCTCATTTCACACATCTATTCTGTTACTATACCCAAATCTCTTCCACTCCTCTCTCTCTCTCTCTCTCCTTGTTCTCATTCTTTCTTCTAAAGCTTGTGACAAGTATTTGCTCAAGCTTGCTTCTATTGGAATAAAAGAATCTTTGGCATTGGGAGTCTTCTTGGTGCTTGGCTTTGGATCTTATTGGAGGTGATTCGTATCTTGGTTCTTTGAGTTTTTAGCTTCTAGATCTAGAGTACGAGATCCAAGCAAAGTATTTTGCTTGGATAGATCTATAGTAGTATTGCTCTAGATCTTAGTGTAGTAGTTTCCTTTCTTTAGCAAAGTATTTTGTTGATGTTTTTGGGATCTACTCACCTCCTTCTTTACTTTGTAGTTTGAGCTCTTTTGTTGCAGGTCACTAAGAGTTGAGGAAGGATAAATTTCAGATATGGAAATTTATTCCTTCACCCACTTGAAACCCTCTAAATTTTGTGTTCTTTACACTCATATTTTTGTAATTTTTGGATATATTTCTGCAATAGAATAGGTCATTTAATCATCAATTATATGTTGTTTTATTTGTCTAAAATTTCTGGTTTGTTCTAACAGAAATTTTCCAAGATTTATTGATTGTTTTGCAACTTTCCCTGCAAGTTTTACTTGCTGATTTTCTGCAGATCTGAACCGATTAAGGGGACATGCTGCCCATTTGGGGCCACAAATCATCAACAAACAACCTCCCAAGCAAGGGTATTGAATACCCTCTCCTCTTCTACTTTCTTACATTTTAAGCAAGCCCAAAGAGAGTCTCTTGGTCTTGCATTTCTCAAGTTTACTAAAATTTCTATGTTTTTTATTTATGTTTGCCTACAACTAGCAAAGAGGCTTGGCTTTGCTATCCATGCTAAATCGTAAGGCTAGGATTTAGAAGTAATTTTATGTTTTAAGTTTTTATCTTGTTGTCCCACTTGTCCTTAAGACAAGGTTATGTGGGTAGGTTTACTTGCTTTCTTTTCAAGTCAAGTTATTTGTTTTCTTCATTCTTTTGCCTACACCCTGCAAAGAGGATTGGCTTTGCCACCCATGCGGTATCGTAAGGCTAATTTAGCATGTTAGGTGGTTAATGGTTTTATGCTTCTAGTTTCGTTTAATTTCGTTTTTAGCCCATTGTTTATATGTCATAATAGTTAGAAGCATTTCCTTTTTCATTCTTGTATAAACTCTTTGAAGCACTTTCATTTCTTGTACATTTTCTTAAAGCACTTGTTATTTCATCTATTTAAGCTTTCAACACAAGTAATATTAATTGGTTAAATCAATCACTTGTAGCTTTAGGAGGATCAATTTACCTAGTTTAATTAGATTACCCATTACTGATACAACTTTCGCCACCAAAAAACGGGCTTGTAGAGGATACTTGGGGTGCTAGATCAGGGATGATCTCACGGCACTAGGTGTCCCCCTTGTTGAGCGCCCAAGTTTTCCGGGTTGACCTGTGGACCTAGGGTAAGGCCTTGTTTGCCTTGCTTATTGAGCACCCAACAATCATTTTGGCCAAAGCGGTAGGAGTATTGGGGAAGTCACCTAGTTAGGCTTGCAGCTTCACCTCACTTAACTCAACCTCAAAATTTACTCACACAACCTAAGCTTTAATTTCATAACCTATTCTAAGTTGTGCTATACTTTCATGCAAGTTCACTTTCAAGCTTTATCTTTCAAGCATTTACATTTCAATTGAGTATATGATGGTTGAATGGTTCTCCATTGAAGTTGTGCATTAGTGCCCTTGGTGGCTTTCTTTCCATGTTTTGTTTCCTTTAGAGTTGTGCACTTGTTCATGAGTTTCCCTCCTTGAAGTTGCGCACCTCTCCTTTGGGGCCTTCAAGCTTGGGTTGTAAGTTGTTACTTTGTGGTAAATGTATCTTTGAGATATCGCCTTTCTTATCTGCAAAATCAATTGAATGGTTAATTCATTGGTGTAATAGATCTAACAAGTGTATCTTTCCTTTCTCTTGTAAATATGTAAGTAGTTGTATCTTTGTAACTCATCTAGCTATTCTTTATTGTTGTAATTGTATCTCATTTAATTTGTAAAGTTATTCTTTCATTTTTACTTAGATCTTTGTGTTGTAATTTAATTGACCCCATTGCCCAACCTTAGGCACTAGTCATAGTTGACTTAGGGAAAGGGCTGATTTTCATTAAAGGTTTGCATTTGCATTGTTGCCTCTCATATAGGCTAGCTCCCCCTTACCTTTAACAAATTAAAATTAACTCCTAGAATTCATCTAATAATTCATATAGTAACTAGGGTCTACCCCCCTTGGCTTCCCTAGGAGTAGCCTAGACAGAAGAAATCCAAATCGAGGTGACAGTGGGTTTGGATTTAGGCATTGCGCCTCCAAGGACACACTAAGTGGATTGAGACTTTTTTCACATTTGCAAGTGTGTATTAGGACAACAACATCTTTGGCATCGTTGTCGGGGATAAGTCTTTTATCCTTGGTTTAAACGACTTAACTTAATTTATTCTTTTAAAACTAAGTATTAAATTTCTTCCTAAATTTTGTTAACTTTGGTTGGTTTTTCATTGTTTGCTTACTCTCCAAGTGGCGACTCCATTAGAAAATTCTTTGAAGTATACTACTAGGAGCACTTCACAAGGATTGGTTTACTCTTTTCCTGAACCTGAAAAGGGTTTATAGGAGGAGACTAAATCGCCTTGCTCCTCGTAGGCTACTTGAAAGTCTTAGAGAAGAAGCAGTCTCTGATATCCAATTCTTGTTTGAACAAAATAATCCACCAACTATTAATACTACAACAACTAATCCTAACTTAATCATGAGTACTTTACTAAGGCCTTTGAATTTTGCATCAATTCAAGGTGCTCCTCACACAATTCCTGACAAAGCTATTGAGAAGTTGTCTGCTTTTCAGGGAAATAATGTTGTTAGTGCCCATGCTCACCTTTTGAGTTTTGACTTACGTATTGGAAAGTGGTGTCATGGTCATGATGAAGAGGATGTGAAGATGACTCTGTTTGTTTTTGCTTTAGAGGGGGACGTTGCTGAATGGTTTTCAGAATAAGATCCTAACAAGTTTAGCACCCTAGCCGAAATTTATCAAGCTTTTAGAGAAAGGTGGGGTGATCAGAAAGAGAACCGGTATCTGCTCGCTGCCCTTAGTACAAGTCAGAAGAAAGAGAATGGAACTATGGATGAATTCAATAAAAAGTTTAATGACTTGGTTAAAAGTCTCCCTACAACTATTAAGCCTTCAGCTACTGCAATTTTGATTTATTACATGCAAGCCTTTGAGGGAGAAATGAGATATCAGCTAAGAGATAAGGATCCACAAACTCTTGTGGAGGCACAAAACTGTGCAGTAAGGATAGATAAAAATATGCAGGATGCTAGAAAGTCTAACATTCTTGGTTTTTCTAGAGGAACTTCTTCCCAACCTTATGAAGAGAAGAAAAAGAAAGTTGAAAATCAAGGGTCTTCTAATGATGACATTAAGAAACTCACTCAATTAATTAAGCAGATGGAAGTTAATCATGCTAATCAGATTAAACAAATGGAGATTAACCAAGCCAATCAAATGAGAGAACATGCTAATCAAGTGAGAGAGCATGCTAGTTAAATGAATGCCATGCAGAATAGGTTGATAGCCATGGAAAGGGCCCAATCTAGTAGACCCTATTATCCCCGATATCTAGGGATAACTAGGAGATCATGTCTCGAGGCCCACATGGTCCTAGACATGGAGTACCGAGAGCGGGATTGACTTGAGCATGGCCCTGGAGGGCCCATCTTTCTTCTTCTCAGCCAGACTTGTCCTGTC
>SNQJ01S0060260.1:88340-103434 GCA_010110895.2 Picea sitchensis
TGCATGAACTCACGATTCACGACATCGCGACGTGATCGTGACCGTTGGATCCAAGGCACAGGAGAATCATTGGATCAGAACCTTCGTGGGTATCACCTATCGGGGGTTCGGAACTTGAGAGAGTTTCTTTTCGATTGTAGAAGTCGCGAAGTGTCGAGCGTCGAGGGCTCGTGTAAACATGTAACCCATCCGTAAGTAGGGACCACGTGGTTGATAGGTGGCGTAATGACAAGCGCCCAGAGAAAGGTGGGAACGGGTGACGGGTGATGGACACATGTCGCCTGGGGAGGAGTCAACCCATTGTTGACCTATCGTATCTCGGGAACTCGCGAAGGAGGAGCATGAGGGCTCAACACTCCAACTCGCAAAGTCGCGAAATGCGAGTAGCGCTAGTATTTAGCCTAGGAAGCGGGTAACCGATGGTGGACACGTGTCACACTGGGAAAGAGTCAACCCACTGTTGACTTATCGTGGCTCGAGGTTTCGCGAGATGAAGAAGCTGCACCTTGATCGCTAAGGCCGCGAAACGCCAAGAGCCGAGGTCTCGTGCGACAGGCGACGGCAACACAGCTCGTGAGCAGAGTATAGCGGGGTTGACAAGTGGCGTGGGCACGTCGTTTTGGCAGAGTCCACGCAACATTGACCTATCGCGTCTCGAGGATTCGCAAAGGAGGAGCACGAGAGCTCAACACCTCAACTGGCGAGGTTGCGAGTGGTGCTAGAGTTTGGCCTAGCCTACGGTTACATGTAGCAGGCGCTAGTGAGGAGGGAGCCATACCCGTATAGCATCTCTGGTATCGATCGTTTGGAGAAAGGGGAGTCGAGAGTCTTGATTCCCGACTCGCGAGTTGCGAAAGGCGCTTGCGCTAAGGCCAGCTTGTGGTTGTTTGGAGGAGGATAAGGAAAGAGAGGGTCTACGTTGGGCCCCATAGGAGTCTCTAGGATTCTGTTCCTCGAAGAAAAAGACGAAAAATCTAAGTTGTTGTAGTGGGTGTGTGACATCAGAAATCCATCCATTTTCTCGTACCAAGCACGTGGTGCTTGTTTTAGTCCATATAGGGATTTCTTCAACCTGCATACATGAGATTTTTCGTTGTGTATAACGAAACCTTCTGGCTGCTTAATATAAACTTCTTCCTCAATTTCACCATTGAGAAAAGTTGTTTTTACCTCCATCTGATGTAGCTTCCAACCCATGGAAGCAGCTAGTGCAATGATAGATCGGATGGAGGTATATCTAGCTACACGTGCAAAAGTCTCATCATAGTCGACTCCCTCTATTTGTGAGAACCCTTTGGCCATAAATCTTGCTTTGTATTTTTCAATGCTTCCATCAGCAGCATGTTTGATTTTGTAAATCCATTTGGAGGTCACTACGGACTTTCCCTCTGGTCTTGGAACAACATCTCATACATCATTTTTTAATATAGATTGGTATTCTTCAGTCATGGCATCTTGCCATACTTGTTCACCTAAAGCTTCTCCATGACAAGTTGGCTCTCAGTCAATAATGTGGGTTATGGTTGAAAGGTAGCTTGAGAATCTCTTTGTTCTCTTGCTTTCTCTGGTTGCTCCTTGTGGAGCTTTCTACCCCTCTGCTTCTTCTAAAGTTTGTCGAGCCCAAGCAGGTCTTTTATGTCCAACTGTGATGTCTCTGGGTATGTTGCTTGGGGCAACTGAATCTTCTGGAGCAACTGGATCAACTAGAGCTATTGGCTCATCTGGAATAATATTTGTCTCCCTCTGAACTGCTGAAGGAAGAGGAGGTATTGTTTCACTATTGATTTCCATCTGAGCTTCTCTGGATTTCTGGAAGGCTACTTCTTCTTCAAAAGTAACATCTCTGCTTACTTCAATTTGTCTTTGACTGGGATGTAGATTCAATATGCCTTTGAGGATTCACTGTATCCTACAAATGTACCCTTTCTTCCTGAAGGTTCTAGTTTGGATCTCTTCTCTTTGGGTACATGAAGGTACACTGGGCATCCAAATATTTTGAAATGTCCGATCTCAGGCTTCACTTTGGTGAATGCTTCTTCTAGAGTAATGTTCTTCAGGATCTGATGAGGACTACAGTTTTGAACATATACTGTTGTCATACAAGCTTCTGCCCATAGAGTCATAGGTAGACTTTGATCATGTATCATTGCTTTAGTTGCCTCAATGATAGTTCTGTTTTTCCTTTCAGCAACCCCATTTTGTTGAGGGTTGTAAGGACAAAATTATGCCAAGTTACACTTCTAGGAAAGTGCTCAATCCATCTCAGAAAGGGATCATAAAAAATCAAAGGCTCAAAAGATTGACTCAAAGAGTCTAAAGGTTGGCTACCTTGGACGTCATCACATCCTGAGGTATGGGAAGGGACCAACAAGAACCTAGAGGATGACTGACAATTTCTTAAGGGAAGGATGAAAGACCGAGACAATAAACTTCTTCTTAAGGTATTCAACCTACGCTTGGATTCTAAAAGAAGCCTTTGCTCCGAAGAAAACTCAAGACAAGGGACATGTTTCCCAACTACACCCTTAGTGACATAACGAGGTAAAGTAGTTGAAGGAGACTGGACAACCTTGTCACAAGTATCCTTCTTTAAGCAAGCAACATCCTCACCTTTATCAAAATTTGAGCACAACGGTGATTGATAATCTTCTTCATAGAATAAATCCAAGTGCTCAAAGGAATACTCATCAAATTCCTCAAGGTATGACCGAAAATCATCAGGAGAACATTGCACTGGGTCATCCTTGGGTGCTTGGAAAGTTTATGTAATTATATCATCATCTTGTTGCCAAACATCAAAATTATTAGGAACATCAAGGTTAAGGTGCTCGGGGGTGGCTTCGGCCTATGGTTGGGTGACAATATTGCTATATTGTCTATGGTTAAACGAGCACACCTATTATTTCTAACAATTTTGCTATGGGATAAAGGCAGAGAGAAACCGGGAAAACATGGCAAGTTTAACAGTTTGTGGTTGGGTCCATATGTGATCCGGGAAGTAGCAGGTCCAAATTCTTTCCATCTCATCCATTTGGATGGTGAGCCCATTAACATTCCAAGGAATGGGCAGCCACTCAAACTCTTCTTCAGATGATGGGAAACTTGGTGTCCAAAGGGACACCTTGTAACGTATCTCTAACCCTTTCCCTTTATTTCAGTTTTGTATTATTTTATTTCATTGTGTAATTATGTTACTTAGATTATTCATTGTATCATAGCCTCATTTTTGTAATTGTTGTACAATAGTAATTTCATTTATGTGATTATTGTTTATAGCATTTTATTTATTCATTTATTTTATACATGTATTTATGTCGGGTATTGGTGAGCACTCGGTTTTGTAGATTCTGAAGTTCTCATGTGCTCTCCTTCCCAAAGAAAGATCAAACACACGTCCCCATGTGGAGCCAGAGGTTGACCACCTATTTCAACTAGGGGGTCAACTCCATGTACCATAACATGTACCTGATGGTGCAACAAAGTTGAAGACTAACTGGTTCTACAAGGCATTTTGACCTCAACACTTCTTTTTGTAACTGGAATTTCCGCTCCCCTACGTGGGATAATAATGTAATGAGTCTGCATGGATCATAGTTTAGGTTAGTTGCCTAGAACTTTATCATTAGGGAAGTCCTTTCATCAAGTGTTTTTTTTTCCTCGGGTAATTATTTTGGCCTAACCAGCCTTTTTAATTACCCTTGAGTTTTTCACTCCCACAATAATCCTCCAAAGTGGTGAAAGGTGTTCTAATGATCGAGCCCAATGGGTGGCTAAGGTCTAGGAATATTGTAAATGACCATGCTAGACATCTCCTAGAGTCTTGCGGAATTCCGTCGAGTCTAAGTAGTTTTTTTTAGTTTTTTAAAATTACCCAGTTAATGGTAATTTCAATTAATTTTGATGTAAAAATGTAAAAACTAGGTCCTAGGGGATTTTGATAGGGGTGTGAGTACTCAAAAGAAATGGAATGAGACCCCCTACACCCTTGGACCAAGTTTCAGCTCAATTAGACAAATTTTTCTAGGTCATTGTCCATGAGAACTCCAAGTCAGTCTTGAGTCGGCAATTTAATTGCTTAATTGACAAAGTCAAAATGTCATTTTTTTGTAAAAATGAGCAAAAAGGTTAGAGAAAGAGTGGGAGATGATGCCTAACCCCTTTCCTAAGTTAGAGAAACACTTTTCCTAACTTAAACTTACCCCCTTAGCTAGCCATCAATTCATTTCACTCATCCCCCTAGGGAAGTTGCGCCCCCCTTGGTGAGAAAGTCATGCCAAATGAAAAATTAAAAGGAAAAAACCCCTTTCTCCCTAAGTGCACCCCCTTGATCTAATTTGTTGTTGGACTATGTCAAAAAGGTGTTTCCTATTCCCCCTCACTCACCCCACAAACCCTAGACTACCAAAACCCTAAAAGTGTGCCCTCCTTGAGATGATGAACTATTTTGGGTGAGTGACACTTGGAGCTCATCCAAGAGAGGTCACTCTTTCCTCCCAAGTATAAAAGAAAGCCTCCCCTCCCTCATTTCACATCTATTCTCAGTGTATTGTTACTATACCCAATTCTCTCCCACTCTTCTCTCTCTCCCATCTTGCTCTCTTTCATTTCTCAAACTTGTGGCAAGTATTTGTCCAAGCTTGCTTCTAATTAAAGAATCTTTGGAGGAAATCTTTGGCATTGGGAGTCTTCTTGGTGCTTGGCTTTGGATCTTATTGGAGGTGATTTGTATCTTTGTTCTTTGAGTTTTTAGCTTCTAGATCTAGAGTAGGAGATCCAAGCAAAGTATTTTGCTTAGACAGATCTATAGTAGTATTGCTCTAGATCTTAGTGTAGTAGTTTCCTTTCTTTAGCAAAGTATTTTGTTAATGTTTTTGGGATCTACTCACCTCCGTTATTTTGTAGCTTAAGCTCTATTGTTGCAGGTCACTAAGGGTTAAGGAAGGATAAATTTCAAGATCTGAAATTTATCCCTTCAGCGACTAGAAACCCTGTAAATTTTCTGTTCTTACACTCATATTTTTGTAGCATTTTTGGGTATATTTCTGCAATAGAATAGGTCATTTAATCATCAATTATATGTTGTTTTTATTTTCTAAAATTTTTGGTTTGTTCTAACAGAAATTTTCCAAGGTTTATTGGTTGTTTTGCAGCTATTCCAGCAAGATTTACTCATTGTTTTTTAGCAGATCTGAACCAGTTAAGGGGAGGTGCTGCCCATTTGGGGCCACACCAAGCAAGGGTATTGAATACCCTCTTCTTCCTCTACCTTCTCACATTGTAAGCAAGCCCAAAGAGAGTCTCTTGGGCTTGCATTTCTCAAGCTTTCTAAAATTTCTGCGTTTTAATTAATTTATGTTTGCCTACAACTAGCAAAGAGGCTTGGCTTTGCCACCCATGCTAAATCATAAGGCTAGGAGTTAGAAGTATTTTTCTGTTTTAAGTTTTTATTTTGTTGTCCCACCTGTCCTTAAGGCAAGGTTGTGTGGCTAGTTTTATTTGTTTATCTTTCAAGTTAAGTTATTTCATCTATGTTTTTCATTTCACCCACTTGGACACAAAACCGGTAGGCTTGTCCTCCATCTTGTGCCTTTGTTGAGATTGCAAGTAGAGTAATTGCTTTTCAAGTTATTTTACTTTCTTTACTTGTTTTCCTACACCCTGCAAAGAGGATTGGCTTAGCCATCCATGCAGTATCATAAGGCTAGTCTTGCATGCTAAATGGTTTATGGTTTATGCTTCTAGTCTCATTTTCCTTTCTAGCTCATTGTGTATATCTCAATAGTTAGAAGCATTTCCTTTTATTGCATTCTTGTGTAAGCTCTTGGAAGCATATTTCATTTCTTGAACATTTTCCTTAAGCATTGTTATTTCATCTATTTAATCTTTCAACACAAGTAATCTTAATTGTTAAATCAATCTACTTGTAGCTTTAGGAGGGTCAATCAATCTAGTAATTAGATCACCCATTACTGATACAACTTTCGCCCCCAAAAAGGAGGCTTGTGGAGGCTACTTGGGGTGCTAGATCAGGGATGATCTCACGGCACTAGGTGTCCCCCTTGTTGAGCACCCAAGTTTTCAGGGTTGACCTATGGAGCTAGGGTAATGCCTTGTTTTCCTTTCTTATTGAGCACCCAACAATCATTTTGGCCAAAGCAGTAGGAGTATTGGGGAAGTCACCTAGTCTAGGCTTGCAGTTTCACCTCACTAAATTCAACTCTAAAATTTACTCACACAACCTAAGCTTTAATTTCATAACCTATTCTAAGTTGTTCTTTACTTTCCTACAAGTTCACTTTCAAGCATTATCTTTGTTGCAGTTTACATTTCAATTAAGCATTTTTATGGTTGAATAGTGCATCCTTGAAGTTGCGCACTAGTGCCCTTGGTGGCTTTGTTTTCAAGTTCATACATCCTTAAAGCTGTGCATTAGTGCCCATTGGTGGGTTTCTTTCCATGTTTTGGTTCCTTTAGAGTTGCGCACTTGTACATGAGCTTCCCTCCTTGAAGTTGTGCACCTCTCCTTTGGGGCATTTCAAGCTTGGGTTGTAAGTTGTGTATTTGTTGTAAATGCATCTTTGATCTATCTTTCTTTATATCTGCAAAATCAATTAAGTGGTTAGTTCATTGGTGTAATAAATCTAACAAGTGCATCTTTCCTTTCTTTTGTAAATCTATAGGTAATTGTATCTTTGTATATTGTTGAATCATCTAGTTATTCTTTATTGTTGTAATTGTATCTCATTTAATTTGTAAAGGTATTGTTCATTTGTACTTAGATCTTTGTTGTAACTTAATTGACCCCATTGCCCAACCTTAGGCACTAGTCATAGTTGACTTAGGGAAAGGGTTGTTTTTCATTAAAGGTTTGCATTGCATTGCTTCCTCTCATATAGGTTAGCTCCCCCTTACCGTTAACAAACTAAAATTAACTTCTAGAATTCACATAGTAACTAGGGTCTACCCCCCTTGGCTTCCCTAGGAGTAAGCCTAGACGTAAGAAGTCCAAATCGAGGTGACAAGTGGGTTTGGACTTAAGCATTGTGCCTCCAAGGACAAACTAAGTGGACTGAGACTTTTCCACGTTTGCAAGTGTGTATAAGGACGGCAACAGGCTGCAAGTAGATTAGTTGTTTATTCAAGTTATTTACTTTCTTGCATTCTTTTTCCTACAGCCTGCAAAGAGGATTGGCTTAGCCACCCAAGCAGTATCATAAGGCTTGCTTTACATGCTAATTTGTTCATAGTTGTTTATGCTTCTACTTTCATTTAGTTTCTTTCAAGTTCATTGTTTATATGTCATAATAATTAGAAGTATTTCCTTTTATTTCATTATTGTATAAGATCTTGGAAGCATTTCATTTCTTGTGCAATTTCTTTAAGTTGGATCTATAAGCATCTCATTTATTTCATTTACTTTTCAAGCTCTATCTCTTTAAGCATTTAACACAAGTAATCTTATTTGTTAACTCAATCAACTTGTAGCTTTAGGAGGGATCAATTAATCCAGTAATTAGAGCACCCTTTACTGATACAACTTTCGCCACCAAAAAGGAAGCTTGTGGAGGCTACTTGGGGTGCTAGATCAGGGATGATCTCATGGCACTAGGTGTCCCCCTTGTTGAGCGCCCAAGTTTTCCAGGTTGACCTGTGGAGCTAGGGTAAGGCCTTGTTTTCCTTGTTTATTGAGCACCCAACAATCATTTTGGCCAAAGCAGTAGGAGTATTGGGGAAGTCACCTAGTCTAGGCTTGCAACTTCACCTCACTTAATTCAACCTTAAAATTTACTCACACAACCTAAGCTTCAAGTTCATAACCTAATCTAAGTTGTGCTTTACTTTCCTGCAATTTTACTTCAAGCATTATCTTTATTGTAATTTACATTTCAGTTGAGCATCTTTATGGTTAAGTGGTGTATCCTTGAGGTTGCGCACTTATCATCTTGGTAGTTTCTTTTTCAAGTTAATGAAACCTTGAAGTTGCGCATTAGTGCTATTGGTGGCTTTCCTTTCAAGTTTGGATTCACTTAAAGTTGCGCACTAGTCCTTGAACAGCCTCACTTGACGTTGTGCATCTCTCCTTGTGGGCATCTAAAGTTGTGTCGTGAGTTATCTCTTTGTGGTGAATGCGTCTTTGAGCTATCTCCTTTTACTTATCTGCAAAATCAATTAAGTGGTTAGTTCATTGGTGTAATAGATCTAACAAGTGCATCTTTCCTTTCTTTTGTAAGTTTGTAAGCAGTTGTATTTTTGTATATTGTAGAATCAGCTATCTTTTCTTTATTGTTGATATTGTATCTCATTTTGTAATATTCCAAATCCCTTTTTACAAGTTTTGTTTGGTTACTAAGATGTGTACCTTTGCCAAACTATAGTATTCAAAGTGCTTCTACATAATGAAGTCTATCCCCTGATTTTTTCTTGTATAATTTGAGGAGTTTGATTTTCAGAAATTTAAATAAACAGTTTTCTTTTAAGCATGTCACTCACAGTAAACATATACTTGATAGTTACAGCTGACAATTTTTTATATTGTGTAACCACAATGACAGTATTCAAACACAAATAACACTGAATAATATGACAGCTATAATGCAGTGGGAACAACTCACAATTATTACAGCAATAATAAAAGAGAACCTGGTTATATCATAGCAGATTGACTTTGCAAAACAATGGGATGTCTACCCTCTGGATGAATGTATAACTCAGCGTTCAACAGGTGATACCAGCTCTGTGTATGATGAAATTCGCCCAGCAAATATGGATGCAGCAGCTGATATTAATAGGGGCTCGGATCTGCTGATTAAAGTGCCCAGATTCAATAGATGATGCCCAGAACTGAAGGTGAGTGTGCCCCACTTGACGAATAGTGCCCAGACTGGAGTGAAATGAACCCAGTTKATGTAAACAACTCCCCACACAGCTGTAATATATTTCTTAGCRCCCTATCTGTTAGGGAATAGATGGTAAATCGATCCACACAGCAGAATATGTTGCCCCAGCGATGAAAGAAGTCAGGTCTATCAGCAAACTCGCCCCACAAATCTCCAAGGATGTGCCCAACACAAGTAAAAAAGTGCAGCAGAGAGGCCACGAATTTCTATGGGAAGATTCTCCCTCCTTCAAGCAGTTCAACCCTTCAAATTCAAGCTCAGCCTTAATGCAAATCCCCCCCAATGGTAGATTCAACCAATAGCCAAGAGATTTATTGTAAGTGTGATCCTCTCATTAGCAATGCAGCCCAATGTCGAAATCTGAGTGATTCCAACCTCCAACCAGTTAGGGTGTATCGTTGCAACACCGAAACCAATAAGCCATGAAGGGTTTTCTCAAACCCTAAACTCTTCTCCAAGATCTCTCCGAAATCTTTTTCTCAAATGAGCAAATGCAAGAATGAGGGGCACCCCCCTCTTTTTCCTCTTTTATTTCTCCATTGAGTTATTTCCCACTCACTTTATTTTTAATTTTCTTTTTAAAGTCACATTATGCTTGCACACTTTATAATTTTTAAGTGACTTCATTTGCCTAAGACCCATGTCCCCCTTTTTCCTTTTTTCACTTTATAAAGTCATTTCCTAGGCAAAAGTTGAGTTCCCTGGGTAACTTTTCCGACTTGGCCTACGGGAACCAATTTAGGCTAGCAGAACCACTCCTTATGCTTCCTAGGCCAACGGGGACATTACAGTCCTCCCCGCCTGATATTGCTTGTCCTCAAGCAACTGTAATCCAAGATGTTGCAATATCTTCTCTCCTTCCCAAGTAGCGTCCTCGATAGGCAGATTTTTCCATTTGATCAAGTACTGTTTGATGCTCTTGTTCCTTAATTTCCACTCTCTGGTCTCCAACACCTCCTCCGGAATTAGAATCAACTGCCCCTCCTCATCCAATGGTGGCAGCTTTATAGAGATGACAACATGTTGTCCCACTGCCATCCAATGGTGGCAGCTCTGTAGAGATGACAACATGTTGTCCCACTGCCTTCTTAAGGCATGAAACATGAAAGACATTGTGTATCTTACACCCCTCTGGAAGCTCTAACTCATAAGCCACCTCCCCGACTCGCCTCGAAATTCTGTAGGGACCATAGAATTGTGGCTTCAATTTCTCTGCCCCCTTCATTTTCAAAGATGATTGCATGTATGGCTGCAAGCAGAGGTATACCAAGTCTCCCACCTCGAAACTGTGCTCCACTCTATGCTTGTCGGCATACATCTTCTGCTGATTTTGTGCCACTTGCAAGTTATCTTTGAGAGTTTGCAAGATGTCCTGACTCTCTTGAATCCAACCTTTGGCTTTGGGTGCCCAGCTGTCCCCAAATGCTCGATCCACAAAGGTGGTGGCGTCATAACCATACAAAGCTTTGAAAGGTGTCATCCTGATCGACATGTGATAAGTGGTGTTATAGCAATGCTCACCCAAGTGCAGCCACTTGATCCACGCCTTTTGTTCCCCCGATACATAATTTCTCAAATACCCCTCGAGCCATTTGTTCACAATTTCGGTTTGCCCATCCGTCTGAGGGTGATAATTGGTACTAGGAGTTAATTTTGTCCCTACGAGTCTGAATAGCTCCTGCCAAAAGCCCCCCATGAATATGTTATCTCGATCATTGACAATTGTCTTGGGCAGTCCATGCAGCCGAAATACCTCTCTAAAGAACAATTCCGCTACTTGCGTTGTAGAGTATTTGGACAATATGGCAAAGAAATGGGCAAATTTAGTAAGCCTGTCAACCACCACGTAGATACAATCTTTCCCCTAAACCAGAGGCATCCCTGTAATAAAATCCATCGAAATGCTTTCCTATTTTTGTTCAGGGATGGGAAGCGGTTGGAGCAATCCTGTTGGATGGGTATGTTCCACCTTGTTTTGCTGTCAGATGTGGCATTCTCGTACAAACTTCAATACATCAGTCTTGAGACCCTTCCAAGCGAACCTCTCCCGAATTTGTCTATAAGTCTTCAGGGATCCTGGATGACCTGCCAAAGGAGAAGTATGCGCTGCATGCAGAATTTTGTCTTTCAACTAAGATTCTGGTACTAAATAGATCTGGTCGTTATAATATATGATGTCGTCAATAACCCTATACCTATCATCGGAGACCTGGCCATCAAGTATCTCACAAGCAAACCTGTTTTTGGAGTATTCTACCAATAGAAGGGCCTTCCATTCCACTGAAATCTCCATGAGAGAGAGAGTGGGTATCCTAGATAGGGCATCAACAACCACTTATTTTTGCCTTTCACATACTCAATTTCAAAATCGTAGGCTTGGATTTTACTAATCCATTTTTGTTGCCACTCCCTCAGCTCCTTTTGCTCCATGAGAAACCTCAAGCTATTATGATCGGTCTTTACCTTGAACCTATTCCCCACCAAGTACTGCCAGAATTTGGTCAAAGCATGCATTATGGCCAACATCTCTTTGTCATATATGGAGTAATGTCGCTCATACTCTTGGAGTTTGCGGCTCTCAAATGCTATTGTGTGACCGTTTTGCATCAATACAGATCCTATCCCAATTCCTGAAGCATCACACTCCAAGACAAAGGGCTGAGTGAAATTAGGAAGTGCTAAAATAGGGCATGAGCTCATCACCTGCTTCATTTTCTCGAATGTCTCCTGGGCCTCCTCTATCCAAACGAAAGCCCCCTTTTTGGTGAGATCGGTTAGTGGCACTGTCAACTGTGAGAATCCCTTAACAAATTTCCTGTAATAAGTGCAAATACCAAGGAATCTCTTTAGTTCTGTCACATTCCTAGGAGTTGGCCACTCAATGATCGCCCTGATCTTTTCTTGGTGCACCTGTACCCCATTCACCCCAATCACATGCCCCAAGTAGAGCATCTTTGTCATACCAAATTCGCACTTGGATTCCTTCGCATACAGCTGCTGACTCTCTATAATACCAAGTACTTCATCCAGATGTCGCAGATGGTCTTCCCATGTTTTGTTGTATATGAGGATGTCGTCAAAGAAGACCAATAAGAACTTCCTCAACTGCTTATTGAACACATGATTCATGCACGACTGGAAAGTGGCAGGGGCGTTAGTTAGCTCGAATGGCATGACCAGAAATTCATAATGCCCAGAGTGGCATCTAAAGGTTGTTTTAGGTACGTCATGCTCTCGTACCTTGATCTAATGATACCCTAATCGAAGATCAATCTTCGAGAAAAATTTGGCTCCCCTGAGCTCATCCATTAATTCATTGATCCTTGGTATGGGGTACCGATTCTTGATCATGTTCTTGTTTAAAGCCTTGTACTCAATACACATCCGCAGAGTATCATCCTTCTTCTTGACTAAGACAATGGAAGAGGAAAATGGACTAGAACTAGGGCGGATGTGGCCCATTTTCAACAATTCTTTAATGGTTTTTCAATCTCTTCCTTGTAAACTTTAGGGTGCCGATAGGGGTTTGTGATAACTGCTTGGACCCCCTCTTCTAGCTCTATGATATGCTCAAAACCTCTAACAGGTGGAACGTCGGGAGGAATGTCACTAAATACTTTATGATGTTTGTGGAGTAATACTTGTACGTCCTCTGGAAGTTGCTTCAGATGGTTAGGTGGCTCTCTGTTAGAAATAAAACACTCTACAGCCCACTCTATATCACCATGCCTCATAACTGCCTCCATGTTGTGCGATGACACAATCTTCAGTGGGTACTGGTGCATGGCTCATAGGACCAC
This sequence comes from Picea sitchensis, assembly GCA_010110895.2. Taxonomy (NCBI): domain Eukaryota; kingdom Viridiplantae; phylum Streptophyta; class Pinopsida; order Pinales; family Pinaceae; genus Picea; species Picea sitchensis. The sequence continues at coordinate 101,038 of SNQJ01S0060260.1, forward strand.
TTTCTTTCCATCCGAGCCTATGAACTCCATCTCCATGGTCCTCTGATCAGTAGTGTATCTCCCAATAGAGTAAAGCCATTGAACACCCAACACTACATTGGTGTATGGTATGTCCACCACAAAGAAATCATCTGTCATGGAGTAGTTTCCCATGGTTATTGTGAGCTTGGGAATCCACTTGGTGCAACTCATCTAATGGCCTCCTGGTATGACTACTGTGAACCCATCGAATTCCTCTGTCGGAATTCCCCCCCTCTCGACCATGTTACCGTCGATGAAGTTATGGGATGCTCCCCCATCGATCAATATTGTCACCTTATGCCCCTGTAGGACACCTCTGACCCTGAAGGTATGATACCTCGCAAATCCTGACATTGAGGCCATGACTGGGTCCTTAACCCCAGCCTGTGAAGACTCCTCTCTTGATGTTGGATGTCCCTAGTCCTGTGCCTACTCCACCTCCTTATCCTCATCCTCATCACTGTCACTGTTAGAGTATACCTAAATGTAATGGGCCTTGCCCATTCTGTCCTTCCCGGCGCATCTGTGTCCCGGTGCCCATGGCTCCTGATAGCTGAAACACAATTTCTTTTTCCTCAACTCTCTCCTGGTCTCTTTATCCAGTTTAGGCTTGTCGGCCCAATCTCTCTGAGGTGGTATGATTTCCTTAGTCTTTGGGGTAAAAGTGAGTTTGGGCGGAAACCGACTTTAAGGTATTGCATCCTGCATGTCCCGAGCTCTACTGACTACATCCTATAAAGAGGTAGGCTTGTAGGCCTTGACCCATCCTCGTAGAGGCTCCATTAGCCCCTCGATAAACAACATCACCAAACGGCCCTTTGAAATGTCCGACAATATCACAGCGACCCTCTGAAACTCAGATATATAGGCCTCTAGGCTACCTGTCTGTTTGAGTTGAGCCAGCTCTTTGAAGTGAAGCTCAGGGTCCTTCCTGTCAAATCTCTCGATGAGTCTCTGTGTGAAGTCCAGGTAGGAAGTAACCTTGGCATGTCCTAAGGTGACTAACCCATGGTACCACCACTCATGGGCCTCGCCATCCAGGTGCAAGGTGGCCAACTTAACGGCATTTGTCTCTGTCATTTGGTGCAGCTGGAAGTAAGTGTCGAGCTTCTGCACCCATGATCTAGCGAAGCATTTACAGCCCCCGTCAAAGTTGGGAATAGTGACTTTCCCAATGGTACGCTGCAACTCAAAATTTTGTGTCATGGCCCTCATGGGTCCTCTCGGTCGGTTTTTGTTCTTCATATTGCAAAACTCTGCGAGGGACATGGGTGAGTGGAAATCATCTCCTAGCCTCCTATACTCCTCTAAATATGCCCTATAGGGCTCATCCTGATCAACCTGCATCAATGGACCTGCGGCCTCATTCCCCAAAAATTGAGGCATAGTGGGTCTGGGGGATTTGGTGTTCAAGTGGAGGTGGCTCTGCATGGTAGTGCATGAGTGGCTACCCTCTCCATTGTTTGAACCCCCATCACCATTCTGATTCTACTTCATTGGGCCCTCCAAGGAATTCTCAGCTAGTTGCCCCATAAGATCCATCATGGCCTTTTGACCCTTGGCCAAATCATTCAAAATATTGAATAGACTGTTGATCCTGGTATCATCTTCTTCCCCCATAGTTTCTTTTCCCTTAGGTGTGATACATGGTGTTGCCTCTCCTGCCTCGTCTTCTCTAACCACTTCTTCTTTTTCCCACCCGGGGGGATCTGGGGTTCTTCCCCTACATCTTCGGTAGGTAATGTTCTGCTCGTCTTCTGGTCTCATAAATCTGATTATAAATGGCCCTCAGAGCCCACAGCTGCAGAGGAACATGCTCTGATACCACTGTAATATTCCAAATCCCTTTTTACAAGTTTTGTTTGGTTACTAAGATGTGTACCTTTGCCAAACTGTAGTATTCAGAGTGCTTCTACATAATTATCCCCTGAATTTTTCTTGTATAATTTGCGGAGTTTGATGTCCAGAAATTTAAATAAACAGTTTTCTTTTAAGCATGTCACTCACAGTAAACATATACTTGATAGTTACAGCTGACAAGTTTTTCTATTGTGTAACCACAATGACAGTATTCAAGCACAAATAACACTGAATAATATGACAGTGATAATGCAGTGGGAACAACTCACAATTATTACAGCAATAATAAAAGAAAACCTGGTTATATCATAGCAGATTGACTTTGCAAAACAACGGGATTTCTACCCTGTGGATAAATGTATAACTCAGCACCTTCAACAGGTGATACCAGCTCTGTGTATGATGAAATTCGCCCAGCAAATATGGATGCAGCAGCTGATATTAATAGGGGCTCGGATCTGCTGATTAAAGTGCCCAGATTCAATAGATGATGCCCAGAACTGAAGGTGAGTGTGC
>SNQJ01S0060260.1:119043-130637 GCA_010110895.2 Picea sitchensis
GTTACAACATCGTTTTTTAAGGCTGCAAAGGGGTCTTTGTGATCAAGCCCCCTACTTTTGTAATTTTTTTAGACTTGTGGAGCAAAATAACATGTTGCAATCCTGATGATGTTACCATTTTCTGATATTTTAAACCAAATGAATTGTTTATTTGAGTCTTCTCTTTCTAACTAAATGAGACGACCTTTTTTTTTCTTCACTAAGACCATGATACCCCCGTGTCCTTTACCATTCTCAACTGCTTTGTTCCACAGTGCCATCTTCACATACTCTTCAAACACAGGTGTCTTGCACCCTTCATGCTCATGTGTTTCCAATAGACAAATTATGTCCCTATTTTCTGCGATAGGTCCTAACCCAGGTCCCCACCTCCGAGGATAACCTCTGCAATTCCAACAAACTAAACTTAAGGAAACCTGGGAATAATTTGATTGTTATTTGTTTTGGTCTACAAGACTCATAGTTGAGTCTTCACTCCTATTTGTCCAACCTTGCCTTGTTGCATATTTTCCTGCTAGTGAAATCTAGATCTTTACAAAAATAAGGCAGCAAAATGTTAGATTTAATCCCCAAAGAGTAGATAGATTCTAGATAGAGATAGTTCGTGAGATCAACCTGCCAAACAAAATAAGTCAGATGTAGATTCCGACCAATGCTAACCCTACAAAATAGTCTGGAAAACAGATTAACACAAGAAAATTTGAATAAAAGATGAATCATTAAAGCTCAAAAACTATTAAAATCTGACGAGAAACTTTTAACGGATTCCTTTATCTGGAAAAATCGTTTAAAAAATAAAATTCCTACCATTGGGCCATGGGGTCAAGATGAACTGGGTTTTCTACCATAAATGATTCCTACCATTGGGCCATGGGGTCAAGTTGAACTGGGTTTTCTACCATAAATGATATGCTAGTGTATTCCCTCACCATTGGCTCAAGGAAAAGCACTAGATCGGAGAGGATGAAGATGATACCAAGGGGATTGAATTGATCATAAGCAAACAATTGGATGCAAAGAAAACAATTTAGATCTAGTGAAGCAAAATTGTAAAGTCTTTCCTAAGGCTAAATCCAAATTATAAAAGAAAATTTTGAAAGGAGGATTAGATATACCTCCTAGCTCTCCTTAACAAACCTAACTTGCACCACGCTCCACTTCAGCAACATGGATCAACACTCTCCATTAAGTTAATGAGAAAACCCTAGAACAAATGAACACAACTTTGGACAAGAATCTTTTCCTTTACTATTCTCCAAAAATTTCAGGTTGCTTACAAATGAGAAGTCCTCCCCTTTTGTAGATGAAAAGGAGGCCTGAAACCACTTACAAAACCATAGTAAGAATAAAAAACCATGGGGAAAATGCTATTTTCGATATGCTCTTACAAATAGAAATATGATTTTTCCACTTTTCATGGTGCACATCCTTTAGGAAAGGGTCAAAATGGACAAATAAGCTCAACATGCTACTTTCTTGATGAAATCAATCATGTGTCAAATCAAAATTTGCCCTTTCACTTAGGTTGTGAATTATGCATGTGCTCAAATAGGAAAAGGGCATTCCGCAGATCAAATAATACTCCAATGTGTAATATTCACCTAAGACGATGGGTTTAGCCCCCTAGGACATCATTAATTTGTAGTTTCCAAGCGACAATTTTCTATTAAGCATAACAATTAAATTAATTTTGACACTTGCCTAAGTTTTACTTAGGGAAACATTATTAATTGTATTAAATGAGCCCATTCCTAGGGAAAACCCACATTTCCTAAGTTTTCAAGTAAGAGATAGGAAATTAATGAAATTAGTGACAAAAAGGGAAGGGGGGGTGATCATGTGATGCTTCTCAAAGTTGTAGACATGCATAAGTCAATCTTTGTGCCTCTAGCTTTATTTTAGCTAGGCATTTTTTTTTACAGTAGCCTTCTTGAGGGAGTCGTACTACTTTGGTCTACGCACAGTTCCCCTTTCTTTTCTTTTGTTTGATCATTTTTTCTAGGTCATTTTATCTTTAGATAGACATTTTTCTCTTAGGACTTTGAAAGGGAGGGGGGGACCATGGTGAAGTAGTTGTACTTTGTTTGCTTTGCTCTTCATGGCTTTATTTGATTTAGGCCTTTAACTTTGACTTTCTCTTTTGATTTTTGAGAGATCATTACATGACGGGATGCCATTTTTTTTAATGCGGATGGAGACGAGTGATACTTAGGGAGATGGAAAATGCTTAGATATGGTTAGGATGTGGAGTGCGCTATCCAGTCTGAATGCCTAGTAGTATGAGTAATCTTAGGGTGGACACAGTTCTTACAAATAAGATGTTTCTCAGGATAATATGACACAAGTGATAAGATTTTGTATGTGATGATATTCTAATTAACAGTCGCAAGGTAACCATAACTTCACAACAGGCCAGAAGGTTATATCATCATGCCTAGGTAAGTATTACACATGGGGTATCTATGGAGTATCTATGGAGTAACTTGGAGCATCAAGGGGCCACAACTCGCACAAGTTATCATTGTTATGCACCAAGGCTCGAACAGGTTCACCCTGCAACTTGTACAAATTACCTTCTCTAACCCCTATTACCTTAGTTGTATCTGGGCTAGAATCCTTCGGCCTGATGAGGACTTGTTGGTTCTTGAACTGCACTGAAAAGCCCTTATCTTCTATAACTAAAATTGGAAGCAATTTTTTCCTGAGACCTAATACAAACAAGACAATGTCAAAATCTAAAGAATTACTTGACTCGAATTGGAAGGGAATAGTACCAACTCCTTCTATTGGGTACTTGGCATCATCACCAAGCTCAACTTGTACTCTTGAGTCCTGCTTCTTTAGACTAGAAAACAACTATAGAGCTGATGTTATATGTCGAGATGCCGCACTGTCCACATACTTGCTTCTTTAGACTAGAAAACAACTACAAAGTTGATGTTATATGTCGAGATGTCGCATTGTCCACATACCACGCATTTCTCATAATTGTGTTGGTAGAAAGGAAAGATACCAACGAGAAATACTTCTCGAACTTGGCAACGAACTCATTCATTTAAGTTTCTGCAAAGGCTGCTACTTGCTTCTGTTGTTGCTTCCCTTTACCCTTCTTATTTGGACACTATGATGCATAATGACCGTGCTTATGACAACTAAAGCATTTGATTTTACTCAAGTCCTTTCCTAGCTGTGAGGATGACTCCTCACTCTTTCTCTTACCCTTGTTGGATCCTTTACCTTTGCCCTTATTCAACCGACCAAATAGAGCTACGTTCTCTTCACCATCCTTCTTATCGGCCTTTGACTCCATTCAAGTCTCCTCCTAGATACAGTCATCCCAAAGCCTCTCAAAGTCAGGAAGATTTTCCTGAGTGCAAATGGTTCCCATGGAGATGTGAAACCATTTAGTGCCATGTTCACTAGCTTTGCATCTTCAACCTTCTCCCTGTTACCCTCTCAGGGGAAGCAGCATTTGGATACCTTCACAATGGTATCATGTACATGCCCGCATGAGATATCATGCATCTTTTCTAAGATCGAGACTGAGTCCTTTCATTCTCCAATTGAGACATGATGTTCGATGAAACATGACATGTTTCTTGCAAATGCTCAGCTATCAATGCACAAGAGGATGGGGCACCTACATCACAGGGCGTTGCCTATTCTGAGGGAGATATTCACAGGTCTTTCAGAGTTTAGTATTAAGCAACATGGTGTATGAAAAGGGTGTAGGCTTGCTAAGCATGTCAAGGTTGCTTTCCCAAGCAGAAAGCATAGGTTGAAGGGGATTTTAGACCTAGTACATTCAGATGTTTGTGGACCGATGTGAGTGTCATCGCGCAATTTGTACTTGCCCAAAAGACAAAGGAAAGTAAACAATAAATTGGCGTAACAAGAGGTTGTCCTATCACTGTCACCTAAACAAGACACCTCTTTCTCTTTAGGGGTGGTACCCCAGGGGAAACGTCCCCAGTGACCTGGGGGTTTGAGATGGCTAAGGTAAGAGTATCAAGAAAGTCCCACCCCTCTCACATGTCACTCTGATCAAAGTTTCCAAAGGTTTTAATGAGATGAAGCAAAGTAATATTTGAGTGTACCTGCCCAGAACAAGACAACAAGAAAAATACTATTTGCAAGTACCATATGATGTTAGTGCTTCATAAAACCAAAAACTTTGATGAAAAGAACAAGTTGATATAAAAGTTGAAGCAATAGAAGTATTTATAACAACAATGTATATATAGCAAGAGCTTCACAATTATGCTTGAACAAAGCTTCAAAAATGATAACATAAGCTTCACAAAATGCTAGTAATTGTCAGAAGCAATGAAGACAATGTATAATCAGCGTTAAAACTTGCTTTTAAGATGAATTTGTCATTGTTATAGATGGTTGTAGCAATCTTTTGCAACAACAATAAAGTAGTTAGTAGGTTAGTCTAATCTAAAGTTAGAAATGGTTGGTAAAGATCTTAAGGTAAATGGTTCGAGAGTTGTTTAGTCCATCAATCACTTGCAAGGTATGAACTAGTGCCTTTTTTTGATGATTGCAACTATGTGAGACATTCTCCAGCTTACAAACCTGTGAGATGTGGATCATTGCAGCTATGTGAGTCTTTCTCTATCTTACAAACCTGAGAGAAAGCCCCTAAGAAGTACGTGGTTCCTACCTGAGATAGAGTTGGAACGTAGAGATGACCTCCTCCATTCAAAGAGTTGAGAAGAACTTCAGATGATTATCCAGTGGGAAAGGCGATCTGTTGAGTTAGACATGCATGTGGCTAAGCACGAGGTGAACGTGTGAAATCCCAAAATGTTGGGTGCATCGTCATGTGAACAAAAATGAAGATGATGTATTAGCCTCCTCTGAGCAGCAAAGTTGACGAGAAACTCCAGATGATTCTCCTATGTGAGGCAGTCGGAAAGAAGATCTGTAGAGTGGACGTGTCTGTGGAAGAGCACAAGTGAATGTGTGAAGATCTGGTTCTTCTGTGTAATGCAGTGAGCCAGAGATATGGATATCCCTATGGATGTGCCCCTAGTGGATGAGCACTAGTGGGTGTATCAGATCCTTTGCTATATTGTACAAGAGTCAGACCTGCATGTAACCCTAATTGTAATGTAAAGGGTACAGGTCATCCCCACCTTAATGTGACTGTTAATTAATGTAAAAGATAATTAATCTGGTTAATATTAATTATATTATAATCTAGTGAGGTCGGCCCTATTGTGCCAATAGACACTTCTGTTGACAAGTTCAGGTTAGTATAAATAAAGGTAAATTCCCCATTGAGGAAACATATCTTCCATGTGAGTTTGGAAATTTCAACAAGTACACTTTCTTGGGATAAGTGCGCACCTCTCTTGGGTGCTAGTCTTCTAGGGTTTGAGCACCCTCTTATGTGTTAGGGTTTATCTTGGCGATGAAGGTCTTTTTCTTAAAGAATATAGCAAAGGATTTGGCTGGGTTTTCTTCCCTTGTTGAGAAGGGTTTCCCAGGATACTTCTTGTGTTCTTGTGCATGGTGCTTCTTCTTGTGATCTTGATTGCTGCAACATTTATGGTTATGGTTAAATGCTAAAAATGGAATGAACTTCATGCTTAACCAAGCTTATTGAAAAATCAACATGGTATCAGAGCATAGGTCTTGAAGAACCCATTGCACAAGCTACAAGCTTTTACCAGTAATCCCTCCTCTTTTGTAGAACCGTACGACCCTCCTAGGGTTTCCAAAAAATCTGTACGACCCTCTTCTTTTGAGTGTTTCAGCACTTGGAACTTGGACGTTGGGGATAAAATTACCAAAGGAGTGTACAGCCTCCTTCAAGCGCACCTCCAGCAAGCTTCAGATTGTATTTCCGAGCATTTTGACTTTTTGGCCCTAGGGTTTCTAGGGTTTCACTAATTTCTGCAGAAACTTCAGAATTAGGGTTTCTACAATTCCTTGAAGGAGCTCTTCAGTTCACCAGTGTTCTCCTATATTTCAAAGGCTTATTGTTGGCAGTCATAAGTCCAACTAAACCTAAAAGTGCTAGCCTAGCCTAGTTGTTAGGTTTACTAGCCAAGATGACAAGGGTTTGTGAAGAATCCAAAAAATGAGCAAAATCATAATGAAGGGAAAACTTGATGATTCAAGCAAACTCAGTTCCAGAAAAACAAGACCTCAAAGAAATGAAGACATCAACTTATCAACACCCTCAGGTATGCACTTGTATACATATTGTTTGTATCATTGTCATGAGGGAAATTGCAGGATGAAGGAACCTTTTGTTGAAGTCATGTATCAGAGGAATCTTAGTGCATTTAGAGGAACGACACACTGGAAGTGAAGACTCCAGGTTTGATTGTTGTAATTGTCATTCTTCTAACCTATATTTCTAGAGTTTGCTACAAGTAGGTATTGTAGATGGGACAACAATCCTTAAATTGTTTTGATTCTAGAGATGTACTCATTATTCTCTTTTAGGAGATATTCTTGTTTTGGTTCCTCTTGTTTTTCTTGTTCCAGATAGGTTAAGAACAAAGGAAGATGCTTATCCTTCAGAGGGAGTCAAAACTATTTGAGAAAGAGGAAGAATAGAACCATCATTGAGAGAACCAATGCAATAATGCATGATCAGAATCCTTCTAGGATTCCATGGGCAAAAGCATGCATGACACAGTATATGTTCAGAACAAGAGTCTTCACCAGACTTTGAAAAACATAACTCCCGAAGAAGTCTTCACCGGAATGAAGCCTGAGATTGAACACTTCAGGTTATTTGGGTGCCCAGTGTATTTTTATGTACCCAAAGAGAAAAAGTCCAAGCTAGATCCTTTAGAAAGAAAGGATACAGTGAATCTTCAAAAACATCCCTGGTCAAAGACAGATTGAGACAAGCAGAGACGTTGTCCTTGAAGAAGAGATAGTCTTTCAAAGACCCAGAGAATCTCAAATGTAGATTGACAATAAGACAATACCTTCTCCCCCTTCAGCAGTTCAGAGGGATACAGACATTAATCCAGTTGTTCCCGTTGATATGTTTAGAGATATTGCAATAGGGCATAAAAGGCCTACCTAGACTCACTCTGCAAGAGGCAAAGAAACATACAAACTTCTCAAGGCACATCTCGAGAAAGCAAAAGAGATTTTCGAGCTATCCTTCAGTCATGAGCCACTTCATTGATGTTGAGCCTCCTTGTCATAGAGAAGCAACAAGAGAATAGGTATGGCAAGATGCCATAACAGAAGAATACCAGTATATCTTAAAAAATGATGTATAAGATATTCTTCAAGGACCAGAAGGGAAGTCTGTGGTAACTTCCAAGTGGATCTATAAGATCAAGCATGCAGCTAATGGAAGTGTCGAGAAATACAAAACGAGATCTATAGCCAGAGGTTTCTCACAAACAGAGGGAGTTGTCTTGATGAGACATTTGATCCAGTAAACCCGATACACTTCCATCCGTACTACCATCCATGAGTTGGAAACTATATCAGATAGATAGATTCTTGATGAGTTTCGATTACAGCAAGAATGTTGCTAATCCAAACCTATATTATTGCAATGTTGGTGACGAGAGCCTAATTTTGATGACTTATTCAGAAAGCTTTGTTGTTGGATGCAAGTAATCATTGACTTCTGAATTCGAGATGAAGAATTTAAGTATGATGCACTACTTCTTGGGACAAGAAGTATAACAGAGAACCGATGAGATTTTCCTGAGTGAAGGAAAATATACAGTGAAAATATTAAAGAAGTTCAGTATGACAGAATACAAAATCCACCGTGATGGATTTAAAGAAAAAGATTGATGATGATTCAGACGAGACTGATCCACAATTGATTGGATCATTTATGTATCTAGTTAACACCGGACTTGATTCATGCCTTGCAGTGAATGTGCTTAGTCATTTCATGAGTCAACCGAGACAGACTCACTAGACAACAGCAAAACATGTATTGAGATATATACAAGGCACAGTTGGATATGGCCTGAGATATGCCTCCAGTGTGAACTTGAGTTTGCGGGATATGCCGATTCAGATTGAGCAGAAAGTACAGTGGACCGAAACAACACATCCGGTTGTTGTTTGATCGTGAAGTTTTCCATGGTTTCCTGATGCAGCAGGAAACAAAACTCTGTGGCCTTGAGCACCACGGAGGTAGAGTATATAGCATCGAGTGTGCGAAGTAATATGGCTTCATAAGCTTCTAACATATTTACTTGACCATGAGATGGATCCTATGATGATAACCAAGAGCCGTGTATAAAACTCCTTGAGAACCCAGTGTTTCCTGATGGATCGAAACACGATGAGATGAAATATCCTTATATCAGAGATATGATGCAGAGGAAAATCATACACATGCAGTACCTTCCTACACATGAGTAGATTGCAGACATCTTCACCAAACTAACTTGGCGAAGAATGCCTTACTAGTTGAGAGGGAGTATTGATGACTCCAGCCAAGACAAAATTCAAAGTACATCCGTGTGAGACTTGGCATGATAAAGAATGCCTCCCTAACTGAGAGGGAGTGTTGATGATTGCAGCTATGTGAGACATTCTCGAGCTTACAAACCTGTGAGATGTGGATCATTGCAGCTATGTGAGTCTTTCTCTAGCTTACAAACCTGAGAGAAAGCCCCTAAGAAGGGTACATGGTTCTGACTTGAGACAGAGATGGAACGTAGAGATGACCTCCTCCATTCAGAGAGTTGAGAAGAACTGCAAATGATTATCCAGTGGGAAAGGCGATCTGTTGAGTTAGACGTGCCTGTGGCTGAGCACAAGGTGAACGTGTGAAATCCCAAAGTGTTGGGTGCATCGTCATGTGAACAGAAATGAAGATGATGTATTAGCCTCCTCTGAGGAGCAGAGTTGACGAGAAACTCCAGATGATTCTCCTGTGTGAGGCAGTGGGAAAGAAGATTTGTAGAGTGGATGTGCCTGTGGAAGAGCACATGTAAACGTGTGAAGATCTTGTTCTTCTGTGTAATGCAGTGAGACAGAGATATGGACATCCCTATGGATGTGCCCCTAGTGGATGAGCACTAGTGGGTGTATTAGATCCTTTGCTATATTGTACAAGAGTCGGACCTGCCTGTAACCCTAATTGTAATGTAAAGGGTACAGGTCGGCCCCACCTTAATGTGACTATTAATTAATGTAAAAGATAATTAATATGGTTAATATTAATTATATTATAATCTAGTGAGGTCAGCCCTATTGTGCCAATAGAGACTTATGTTGACAGGTTCAGGTTAGTATAAGTAAAGGTAAATTCCCCATTGAGGAAACATATCTTCCATGTGAGTTTGGAAATTTCAGCAAGTACACTTTCTTGGGATAAGTGTGCACCTCTCTTGGGCACTAGTCTTCTAGGGTTTGAGCACCCTCTTGTGTGCTAGGGTTTCTCTTGGTGGTGAAGGTTTTTCTCTTGAAGAATATAGCAAAGGATTTGGTTGGATTTTCTTCCCTTGTTGAGAAGGGTTTCCCAGCATACTTCTTGTGTTCTTGTGCATGGTGCTTCTTCTTGTGATCTTGATTGCTGCAACATTTATGGTTATGGATAAATGCTAGAAATGGAATGAACTTCATGCTTAACGAAGCTTATTGAAAAATCAACACCTTTTAGGGTAAATGGAGTCAATATTGCAGCGACAATTCTTAGAGGGAAAACACAAATGATAATAGGTGAGCTAAAGGAAGAGAGAAGATGGTTGAGGTGTTAGTAACCTAAGGCCTCAATCATCCAAAACCCTAGAAGGAAAAGTTGCTAGGAAGTAGGTAACCCTAGGCCCTAGCGATTTCTTTCTTCTTTAGGTCAAGCTTGAAATAAAATATGAAAGCTTAATGAAGTAATAATACTAGAGTGCTACTAAGGTAGGGCCCTAGTATATCCTTCAAAGGAGGTGTCTTCTAGCAAAATCAAGTAGGTGAAGAGTTACTAAGAAGAGGACAATAACATGTGCTTTTCTCCTAGGGTTTCACACTAGCAATTTCATAATCTTATAAATGAGCAAGTAAATACACCATAACCATTCAAAATAAAGAACGATTGCAGATTTCTACTTACTTCATCAAGAATAATCTAGCCACAAACCGTAGTTGAAGACTTTCCACCATGAAAATGCAAAAATACACCAAGATAAGCTCCCTCCAAGAGTTGTGCACCATTAGTTCAGCCAATAAGCCTTAAAAGAGGCCGAATTTCAGACCTCACACTTGTGTGAATGAAAGATGATGAAAAATATAAGAGATTTTTCCCTTATTTATACAATACAAGTGACCTTTAATTGCATTTTAGGTCAAAAAAGGCCGACATGGCCAGTTTACATCAAAAATCTAGTTTTACATAAAATTGACAATTAAAACCCTAATTTTATCTTTTAGGGTTGACGTCATGCCACTCCTAGGGTGACGTTGGGCCCCTTCTTGGAACACTGGGCCTCTAAAGTGAAACGTTAGGGCTCAAAACCCCTCAAAAAATGCCACACGTGCCAACCAAGTCGCCATCATTCCTAAAACCCCAACTAGATGACGTCAAGGCTCAGAATGATGACATCAGGGGCCTTCAAGGGCCAACGTCATGGTGGGAGGGCAAGACCCCCTAGGTCCAGGCATGCCAAAGTGCCTCTGGTGGAACGTCCTCCCTTTTCTCTAGTGCAAGCCTCTAGTATCCCTCTGCCCCTCGCTGGAGTCTCACATCCATCTGGTGGGCTTTTAGCCCCATGGAGGTACGAGCTAATCATCTCCCCATATGTACCTATCCATCGTGCATGGTCCTGCAGCAACAACAAGTACGCCCTCCATGGGCTCATAAGTCACAGGGATCATAGCAATGTCAATCACATCTAATAATCAAGTTACCCAAACATGTGCATCAACCCCCCCTTTACCCAGACAAATGCTCAAAGACGTTATGCTATTTAACAAGACAAGCTTGGAGAGGGTTTCAGGATGTCCTATTGGGCTAATCCTCCTCAGGTGTGGGGTGTTTCCAGGTGAAGACCAATCTAGATCATGTAAATACATGAGATGGTGTAGGGGATGTTTGGGAAAGGGGTGCAGTGACAACAGGGAAATGTAGGTTTTACCTGTGGATGCCTCTGTAGAGGGTGAGTTGCACCTTGTCATGGATGCAATTGTTCCCTAGCCCATTCAATGCCTTTTTACTTTTTGTATTATTTATTTTTCTTTCAAGAGAATAGTTGGAGGACACTACCCTGGCGTGGTGACCAGTGGTGACAGCCTTACCCACAAGCATTTCACGAAGATGAGAAGGCTGGCTCGTGATGAGACCCCCTTTCTCTTAGCTATGCCACCTGTTATCCATCAAAGTTGCACTGAGATGGACTTCCAGCGAGCCGCGAAAGTTTGAACATCATTTGTTCAAAATTTAGAGTTCAGAAGTTCAGCCGGTCAAAAAGACCACCCTGTTACTCTACATTTTTCATAAAAAACTGTAATAAGAGGTGTTTGCATGATGAACTTGTAAAAGGTCTTAGCCACCTTAAGTCCTAAGCGTGAGTTATACTCTGGAGTGTTTTTTCACTTACTAATTATATTTTGCCGTTTTCAGGCGATTTATAATTTATGAGTTTTTT
>SNQJ01S0060261.1:0-16736 GCA_010110895.2 Picea sitchensis
TTGAACAACAAAAAACCCAGAGCATCGGCATATCAATGGTGGATATTTAACTCGAAGTTGGAACTAATCACCCATTAACAAGGTGAATTATTCCTGAGAGTTTTGATGGCTATCATTCATCATAATTAATGATGGATATTGGGTCTTGGGTCTAAATATGATCAACCCTTAATGAGCTCCTTTCTTCCCAAGACATCCAATGGTGTAGGTTGATTTTATCTAACACTCTAGATCGAGTTTAGATCTGAAGTTGCTCAACTATTAATAGGTAATTTGCACCCAAATAATCGAATGATTGATTCTCATCACAATTGATGGCTCAAATTAACTTCGGGGATAAATATGGTCACATGATTATGAAAAATTTGGTGCTCAAAAGATATAATGGTGGAGGATTATTTGATCGGATGATCAAGATATAATTTGGTATTGAAAGTGCTCAACCATTAGAAACAGACTTGCACCCGAAGTAAATCTTTGGATGACATGTGTCCACCCTTTTTCAAATTGGCTACCACTGACACCTCCACATCACCAAACATCAACGTCATCACAGAACACTAAATTTCCTAATTTTCATAAATGTTTTTTTAATTTCCAATTTTGTGAATAATTCATATTTTTACAACTTTTCTTTTTTGTCCACCATGAATTTGTAGGCTTGGCTCTGCAATTATTTTTATTCTACACCAAATTTGACCATGAAATAGTATATTTGATGTATGTACACATCAAATTGACATTATTGAGCCTATCACATTTAGGACTGCACCCAAAATTTCAAAATTTTGGCAAATTCAAAAATATTTCTTCAAAATGACATAGGGAAAATCTACAACTACGATTTCATAAAATCCAAGCCTCTGTTCTGTCATGTCCATTCCTCCTTAGAACATAAGGGTGATTCAACCCATAATTTTTTATTTATTTTTTCGTTCTTTTGCATCTCTACAAGAGGTTTTTCCATATGACATTTTTCAATTATGCCATGGAGGCATTATGTCAAACACTTTGAATGAAACCTGTAGATTTCTCCTCTATGTGCTAAATTTTGGCACATAAAATTTGAGTGTTATAACCTTTGTTGTTATACCACATTGTAACATACCCAAAATCCTTTTTTCACTGTTGAGAGAATGAGGTACTTTTGAGTTTCACAATTTTTTCATTAACTATACTCTAATACCAAAATATAGTTTCCCAGTCATCCTACAGGTTGAAAATTTCACAAAGTGGGTTTTATACCAACAATGTAACACAACTAGCTCCCTGTTGAATCACATTGTTACAAATCCCGCTCTGAATACACTATACATTCAAATTTCTTAAAACTTGGCTTGAATTTACAATACTTTAACAATTCAGATACTATTAGTTATATATCATAGTCACTTTACTAGGCATAATTTGTCAACAAGGTACCCCTGGTACGATAATTATTCCTTGTTATGAATTCATATGCACACTACCATGAAATGCAACATATAACATAATGATAACAACAATATAAACATGCATAACTACATATAAATCATGAAAATTATATGCACACAAGATAAAACATATCATTAATCACATAAAACCATATTCATAACACTTATATTGTATAAATGGCACCAACTAGATTCATACCTCAAATTTTCCTCCCATCCATAGACTCTACTACTCTATTTCTCTCAACAACAGGTCACCCCCAAGTTGGGGCTATGACTCTACCAGGGAAGAGGCTTACCTAAATCCAACTATGGTCTTACAAATAGTGCAACTATTCTCCATCCAAGGCACTAAAATATACCAACAATTCCAACCTACAACCTCTCATTCCCCATCATCCTACACAACTCAAGGAAGTATACCCCCTTCTCTATGTCATAGTCCCTTTCGATATCCCACTTCCCTTCCAGGGCTCCAACATAGGTTGGCCAAGAATTCTTTGAGCACTATGGCTCTAATAACTCCAACTACACTCACGAGTGTCTAGGAACCCTTGAGTCTTCACACCTTGGGAAACCGCCCAAACAATTCTCACTCCAGGGCTCAAGCCTTCCTCAAGGCATCCTAATGAGAATTCTACATTGAATCCTTGAAAGGACTCAGATATAATTCCAAGGAATCACATACAACACAGGGTTATAGAGATTCCCTAGCTCACCCTCCAACATGAATTCCATAGGCATATGTCACAATGACAAGGAATGGTAGAGTGTGGAATCATAATGGATCATACTAGAATCTGAATGGAATGATTTTCCATTGAAAACACGGTTTAAGTATGCATGGCCTTAACTTGCCATGTGGCACTCAAGAACCACTTTGGAAACTTTTTCCAAAAAATAGGCTAAAATGCCCATGTAAATTTTTCTTGTAATACTATACAATTTTTGGTGTTAGCCCCTTTCTAGGCTTCCTCACGCCCTCATGGAGTCCTATCCCCCCATAATCTTTCATCCTTTGGTCAGTAGCCATAATGTTATTTTTATTAATATATGTGAGTGTTTGTACCTTCTACAATACTAGGCTCTCCATCCTTTCAATATACAGGCACTCTGACCTAAAATATATCATTGGAATTTTGCTCCACGCTTTCACGCATCCTTCTTAGAATTGGGGAGTTTATACCTAGGGTTTGTCCAGAGTTGACCAAGAAATATACCAGAGCATCAACATATCAATGGTGGATATTTAACTCAGAGTTGGAACTAATCACCCATTAACAAGGTGAATTATACTTGAGAGTTATGATGGCTATCATTCACCACAATTAATGATGAATATTGGGTCTTGGATCCAAATATTATCAACCCTTAATGAGCTCCTTTATTCCTGATACATCCAGTGGTGGAGGTTGATATGATCTAACAATATATATCAAGTTCGAATATGAAGTTGCTTGATTATTAATAGGTAACTTGCACCCAAAAAATCCAATGATCGATGCTCATCATGACCAATGCCTCAGATTCACTTTGGGAATAAATATGCTCACACGATTATGAAAAAATTGGTGCCTAAAAGATCTAATGGCGTAGGATGATTTGATTGGACAATCAAGATCTAATTCGGTATTGAAAGTGCTCCCCTATTAGAGACAAAATTGCACCCGAATTAAATCTCTATATGAAATGTGTTCACCCTTTTTCAACTTGTCCACAATGGACACCTCTACATCACCCAAACATCCACGTCATCACAAAACCCTAAATTTCCCAATTTTCATATTTTTTTTAATTTCCAATTTTATGACTAATGCATATTCTTAGAGTTTTTGTTTTATGTCCACCATGAAATTTGTAGGATTATCTCTACAATTATTTTTCTGTTGCACCAAATTTGACCCTGCAACAGTCAATTTGATGCATGTACACATCAAATTGACATTCTTGAGCCTATCACATTTAGGGTTGCACCCAAAATTTGGGAATTTTTCCCAATTCAAAAATATTTCTTCAAATTTACATAGGGAAACTCTACAACTATGATGTCTTAAAATGCAAGCCTCCATTTTATTATGTGAATTCTGCCTCAAAATATAAGGGTGATTCAACCCATAAAAAAAAAATCGTTCTTTTTCATCTCTACAGGAATTTTTTCCATATGCCATTTTTCAATTATGTCATGGAGGCATTTTGTCAAACACTTTGAATGAAACCTAAATATTTTTCCTCTATGTGCTAAATTTTGGCCCATACAACCCAAGTGATATAACCTTTTCTCTGATACCACATT
Organism: Picea sitchensis; assembly: GCA_010110895.2. Taxonomy (NCBI): domain Eukaryota; kingdom Viridiplantae; phylum Streptophyta; class Pinopsida; order Pinales; family Pinaceae; genus Picea; species Picea sitchensis. The sequence goes on from SNQJ01S0060261.1 coordinate 3,727, forward strand.
GTAACATACCTAAAACCCTTTGTTCATTGTTGAGAGAATGAGGTACCTTTGAGTTTCACAATTTTTTCATTAATAGTACTCTAATACCGAAATATAATTTCCCAGCCATCCTACAAGATGAAATTTTCACAAAGTAGGTTTTATACGAACAATATAACACAACCATTCTCTATTTAAGGCACTAAAATATACCAACAATTATGAACCTACAACCTCTCATTCCCCATCATCCTACAAAACCCAAGGAAGTGTACCCCCTTCTTTGTGTCGTAGTCCCTTGGGATATCCCACTTCCCTTCCAGGGATCCAACATAGGATGGCCAAGAATTATTTGAGCATTGTGGCTCCAATAACTTCAGCTACACTCAAGAGTCTCTAGGCACCCTCTAAGCTTCACACCTTGGGAAACCACCCAAACAATTATCACTCCAAGGATTGAGCCTTCTTCAAGGAATCCCAATGAGAATTATGCACTGAATCCTTGAAAAAAATCACCTAGAGTTCTAGGGAATCAAATACAACACAAGGCTATAGAGCTTCCCCATCTCACCCTCTAGCATGAATTCCATAGGCGTAGGTCACAATAACAAGGAATGGTAGAGTGTGCAATCATAATGAATCAGACTATAATTTGAATGGAATGACTTTCCATTGAAAACAAGGTTTAAGTATGCATGGCCTTAACTTGCCATGTGTCACTCAAGAGCCACTTTGGAACCTTTTTCTCAAGCTTAGGATAAAATGCCCATGTAATTTTTTCTTGGAATATTATATTATTTTTTGCATAAGCCCCTTTTTAGGATTCTTGCCCCCCTCATGGATTCCTAACCCCACATACTCTTTCATCCTTTGGTCGGTATCCATGATGTTATTTTTATTAATATATGTGAGTGTTTGTACCTTTTACATTACTAAGATCTCCATCCTTTCAATCTATAGGCACTTCAACCTAAAACAAACTTTTGGCATTTTGTTCCACACTTTCATGTGTCCTTCTTAACGTTGGGGAGTTTAGACCCAGGGTTTGTCTAGAGTTGACCAACAAAAACCCCAGAGAATTGACATATCATTCCTCAGCCAAGACCAAGGAAGGTCTCACCCAATATGTATAGAGGATCACAGATACCATAAGGTTTTGTAATAGGGATGAAGGCCAAACACATAAAGATCCATCAGGGTTGGCGTTCATGCAACTCATATATGAAAATTTATTAGGACTAAGAAGTAAAACAATAAACACACATATCCAAATTATACTTGATAGACACATAATAGATCATAATTGTCGCATATTCATTACTAGGGGCATTCCATTACAATAGAGGCACACATTGAGCCTAATATATATGACAGCTAAAGAACTTCATATCTTTGCTTCTATAAATTCCTAGAAATACCATACATTGTGTTAAGAAAGAACTCTTTCCTCTCAGTGTGTCACCTGTTGGTTCATGTACATGTGAAAATGATTCAATTACACAATAATGATGTTTCATGTAATTTATAGAATTTCTTAAAGCACTAGGAGGAAAATGGTGGTATGGTTGGGAAGACATGACTTGCTCCTTCCTTCTTACTTACCTACATGATAGATGCACATCCCACCTTTTATTGGGAGTAGTGGAAAATCGCATAAGAGTAGAGTATCTCACTCAAAAGAAGGCACCAATGTTAATGCCATACTTGTCATTTATGGATATGGAGGGGATAAGGCCCCTTTAGAGCCATTCATACAAATTACACTAAACTTGGAATGCATTTCCAGTTTGGAATAGAGAGATAGTATTGCACATCTTGGGGACACGGGGAATGCACTAGGAAGGATCCAATCATAGTGCAACCATTCACAACATTCTAGTTTTGGATATCACCATAGGCCACCCATAGGCATGGTCATATATTCTACTTGATGTGAAAACCTCGACAATATTCGACGACTTCATGAGAAATTACCATTGATTGTACATTTTCTCTTTACATAGAATGGGAATGGTAACGGGATCCACGAGCTCTTTAACATCTTCCTTAATCCATTTCATTCAAAGGGGAGGGGTTTCTTCCTTAGGAAAGGTTGGGGGATCATTGAACACTTGACCAACTAGTATTTATGACATATAGTTCTATAATGGGAGCATATTCTGAAAGTGAGACTCGAAACTCCTCCCCTCTCTAAAAAATGGAGGTTGAATATTGTAGCACTCCCCACATTGGTTTTGCGAATTTTGCATTGAACTATTAAAATATGTCCCCCTCTAGTGATCCAGGTCTATGTTCAATGGATATTTATCCCACTTTCAAACATACTCATAACTATATCTAGGAGAAATAACATTGGTCTTGTCTATGCATGCTCGACTAACAGAGACTCGAAATGGTAAGAATGCATTCAAGAAATAGATCGAAAACTATTAAGACTTGATCTAGAATGATGGTCGTGGTCAACTACTATTAGGATGAATTGAATGGAAGTGATGACATATTCTTTGGTTGAGCATTATGCTATTTGTGCTAGCCCGAGAACTAGAAAATTACAATATCAAAATAGGCATGCTTCACATGAGTGTTGTATTGGCATGAATTCATGTCCTATTTGACAATCAAAGCATCCATATTTGAGTGTGAGGAAATGAATATGTTGGTGTGTAGTTTCTTAGAAAATCCCATAAGCATATCTTCCTTTTCTAGAGCCATAGCTAAGATAAGCATATCGAGTTCTAGTTTCAACTCTTTCACGATACGTAGATAATACAAAATACACCACATAACGAGAGGAAGAGACACTTGTGAGATTAATTGCTCATGCACACATTTAGCCTTTCAGGATTTAGTCGTTTATAGATTAATCAGACATACATTTTTGGAGAACGAAAAGGCAAATTTTTTTGTAACCTCCGTGGGAAGCCAAATGATTACATTTATTTCGACACTATTTCCCTAAAACTCCCCCTTAATGGATAAATGAATTCTCTACAACTCCTAACTGATTTATTTGATTCCATAGTTCTTTTATTGATATGATTGTAGATGCCAATGCTTGATGACCTTTCCTTGGCACATCAATCTTGTATAATCCTCCAACTGTGGTTCATGTTTCCATAATCTTGTAATGATCCCGTATATCTTTTACAAAACACTATGTCTTTATAAATTCAACTTTCAAATCTTGATATGCTATGGTGAAAACAGAGATTAAGTTCTTGTTTATACCAGGCACATACATGACATTTTGAATTTGTTCAACACAATCGTTAGTAAAGGTTACAGACACATCACCATATCCTTTAATTTTATGTGATCGATCATCCCCAAGATATATCTTAGCACCATGATTAGTCTCATGATAATTTTCAAACCAATCCTTATTGCAATACATATGTATGGAGGCACCAGAATCAACAAACCAAGCATTTGATTCATCTACTTCTATTGACAAGGAAGCATCTGAAAGAAATAGCCTAAGATCATCATGCATTGTTTCTTCTCTATCAACAAAGTGACCAATATGCCTTCTATTTCTATGTTTGAATTCATTATATTTCTTTTTCAAACAATCTCTAGCATAGTGTCCAAGCTTATCATAGTAAAAGCATGCATTATTCCTTTTAACATTAGCATCATTCTTTGATGCCAACGATGCCAAATCTGAACTTGAAGACTTGTACTTAAGATTTTTCCTTCATTTTTTTTCTTGTAAAAGAATACCCGTCAATTCATCAAATATGGGAGCTTTTTCTCTAGCTACAAGACCAGTAATAAAAATATGATATTCTTCTAACATTCCATCCATCATTACAACTACCAAATATGTGTTAGAGATCTTTTCACCAATATGGCCGAGCTTGTCTTTCAATTTGTTAATTCTATAAAGAAAGTCATTGACATTTTCATTCTCCTTTTTAATTGAAAGCAATTTAATTTTTAGGAACAAAACACGTTTACATATTTTGTTTGATACATATCTTTAAGTGTCTCATTAGATGTATTGCATTCATTAATATACAAAATGATGTTATCCTTCACGGAATTTTTCCTTGTTCTCTAGTCGCTCTCAATCCTGAATTGATGTTGTTGTGGTGGGGGGCTTCTGGTTTGACTTCATCAACGAGTTCCTACACGGTAGCTTCACAAACAACAATGGAAACACAAAATGTTGAAATGGACGACAACAAATACTTCTCTCCACAACGCACTTCTCTTCACAAAGTTCAGCTGCAAAGACTCCTTCCTTCACGCTAGAAGACTTCCAATGCAACAACACTTCAACGACAACAACTTCTACACGTGGGGTGGCTTTACTCAGCTACACTTTGTCCTCAAGCAAATGACTACTGATCTCTTCTTTGTGGAAGTAAACTTGCACGATACAACTAGATCTCTTCAGCATTTGAATCTTCACGTGGGCTCAAATAGAACAACAACAACCCGACCTCACAGAAAATAATGGATTAACTAAGATTGATATTTATTAGAAAAATCGCTATAGCTTTCACGAACATCGATCCAACAAGTCACAATCCAAGTCAGATATTTGCTGCTTCCACGTTGTTCAGGGACGACTTGCTCTCATCAACCATTCAAAAAAACCAATAATTTCCAACGATCCAGCCTTGAATCACACGACTGCTCAAAAGACTGAACAACAGCTGCTTAAGCTCCTCCCTCAAACAGGTTCCCTCTCAATGAAAATGCTGTCACAAAATCCGCCCTCACGACAAATTCTACGACGAACAGTGAGTAGCCTTGTGGTTCCGCTTTCAAGAGCAACAAACAACTCATGCCCTTCCTTGACAGAATACCCTTTCTGTCTCTCTGTGCACGGGTTTTAATGGATCAACCTGAACTCTATTATCATAATTATATTGAAAGACATATACTTATTGAATGGGTACAATTAATAATCTTTTAATTATAAAAACTAATTTTATGGTTAGCAATTGAAGATGTTGGTATATTTTTAGTCGTCCTTCTAAATCAATGAATTGAATGAGATTTCATTTTCATAACTTGCATTTGCTTAACAAAGATGTATAAAACACCTCACTGTCAAATTCGGTTGAAGTTCGTTTGCTTCGATAATCTTTGACATTCATCAGCCACAATCATGTAACTGTACTAGTAATAAAATACACACACATTTCTCCTCTCAAACTTTATTAATTTATAAATTAATCAGACATATTTTTCATTTTTCAGGAGAATGAAAACCCTAACATTTATGGAAAGCCAAACAATTACATTTATTTAAACATTATTTCCATTAAATCTTGAGTCAGATAATCACAACTACTACTATAGTAAGTATCCATAAATCCAAGTCATTTAAGCATGTGAACTGAAGAAACATAAACAAGACAAAGTCAGTGAATAACACTAGTTTTAGCAACCAGATAGTTAATGGATGGAAGAGAATATTCATTTAAGCATGTGAACTGAAGAAACATAAATAAGGGAAATAATACTAGTTTTAGCAACCAGAGAGTTAATGGATGAAAGAGAATATGCATTCTTGGGTAGTTAACTAAAATTCCCATATTTTTATTTTCATTGAAGATATTTGATGAATTAATGGTTGTTTCAATCTCTCATATGGTTATGGCATACCAGAATTAGCTTCTAGATTGATAGTGCATATGTGACAAGCAAAGAACCGAAATTGTATTGATAGTGCATATGTGACAAGCAAAGAACCGAAATTGTATTGATAGTGCATATGTGACAAGCAAAGGACATAGATTGTACTACTCTATTTTGTCCCATAGTTGAAGTGGAGCAAGAGAAATGCATGTTACATACATGTCTAACATGCAATAACCACACTTCTCGTCTCATAGCCACAACTTGTGATAGCATGAACATGCCATGCCAATAAAACAAGACTATATCATGAACTTGAAAAGCATTGTAAACTCATAGTATGAATAATGTGTTTTAAAAGAAAATATCAAAGAATTATTAATATTTTTTTGAAAGTCAAGAATTAGGCATTTTTCTATTTTTTGAATGTTAATAATTAGGTATCTTCCTATTTTCATTTTCTAAGAAAATATCAAAGAACTATTAATATTTTTTTNAGCCATCTCTATCATTTTTCATCTTCTAAAAAAATATCAAAAAACTATTAATAATTTTTAGAATGTCAAGAATTAAGCATTTTCCTCATTTTTTGAATGTCAAGAATTAGGCATCTCCCTATTTTCATTTTCTATATATAAAGAGAATTACTTTACTTAAAATGGATATTAAAAATATTTTATTTATAATGAATAATAAAATATTTTTTTGTTATTAATAATTTTTTAAATAATACATATCAATTTCATTTTTAACACTAAAAAAATTACTCATCTCTCAGACTGTCATACTGTGCTGTAAAAAAAACCTTTCAACCCAATTAACAAATCAATGTAACAAATAAAACCTAGTTACAAATGAGACATCAATGATGTCAATGGGTAAATAACCTATGGATTGCTTTGAACAACATAGAATTATTTATATGTGGTGTACAAAGTAGAGGAACTGATAAGTTTTCGGAATTTAAAAACGCTATGGCCATCAAATATTCGAAATTAAGCATGTGAAAGATGCTCAAACATATTTGGCCTGGGATCAAATATTTATATTTGGCAACAATAAAGAAAACAAAAAGAGACATCGTTAATCAACTCACAGCTTTTCCAGAAGGACGTAGAGAAGTGCATGAATTCTAATAGCGTGTTCGCTTTGTCCAGATCAAACTTCCGGCGCTTCATCCATTGCTTAACAAACCATGGGATATAGTAAAATGGGTGGTCACAACTTAATAGTGAAACCAGTAATTTACACGTCAAACAACAAAGGACTGCGCCTCTATGGACGCCTTGCATACATAGGACTCAAAGCCCTACCATAGTCAGAACTGCGTCTTTCTGGACGTTTGCATAAATAGGACTTGGACGCCCACCCTAGTCAGGATTTAGTTTAATAAAAAAACTAAATCCAAAAGCTGAATAAAAACAACTTATAAAAAGTTTAAGAATAACTTTCATAAATATCATAATATAATAAAAATACTATGTTGCATTGGTTTTAGAGATGGCTATAGTGCACTTCCAAAATTTCGAGGGGATGCCAATAATATGTATATATTAAAAAATATTAAAATTCACCATAAACATTTGTAGTTGCTTCAAGCTTGTAAGCATAACAAGCTATACTATATAGTATTATGCACAGCGTTTACATTAGTTAATTTTGAAAAAACTTCACCAATTTAAAAAAGGACCTATTGACATTTCATTATTGGATGCTAGACAAGAGCAAAATGCAGTTTAGCTTTAGAAAACTTAAATGATAAATGTCTCTATAGAAGTTTTTCTTACTCATATTTCTTGTTAATGACGATTATGTTAAAACATAAAAGGCATTCCCTTCTCAATAGGTTTTGCAGATTTTGATGGTTGTGTTGAAAACCACTATAAAACACTTTGGTTATGTAAAGAGATTAGATTCATATTTCAGATTAAGAAGGTGATTGAATAGGGATTTATTCAAACATTTAGTGCCCAATCGAAGTCACTATTATCTAATTGTTTTCACAATGCTTGAGGTTGGGATGGTGGAAGTACTATAATTGAATGACTCCTGGAAACCCATATACAATATGTAAAAGCTAAGATGACTAGAAAAATGAGAAGAACAAGAGCAATAACCATAAGGATCAACCCTTTGAAATACAATATTTAAATCACCAGAAACCTAAATCAAAACCCATCATACAAAACTCATGTTTTGAGCTACAACTTTTACAACAGATTTAGATTCAATGTAATACAAAAATAATGGATGGGAAAAATGATCTTATTGTCCAATCATCAATTTCCATGATTGTCAAGAGTGAAGATATATGCCCGGAATATCTCCAAAATCTGCTCAAAAAAAATGTTGAAAGTTGAAATCTATCTAGAGCATCCTTGAAATCTCTGTAACGTCCCTAAAATCTGTCTGGAATGTCCTAGGGACAGAGAACCAAGTTATGAGTCCCCAATAAAGTCCCCAACAATTTGGATAAGTTTCCTAAAGTTCCCAAAATCCCCTAAACATGAAAACGACGGATAGCATGTTTTTTTTTTGGAGAAGGGTCCCCGTGCAACATAGTAAAAATACTATATTGCAAATATAATAAAAATACTAGAGTACAGATATTAATATAATAAAAATTTAAAATACCAAAGTACAAATATTAATATTATGATAAAAAGCTCCTGCTCTTTCACGAGCCACTTGGACGCAGGAGTCAGCCCCTATCTCGTCTCGCAGGCACCGGCCTCCTCGCTTTTGACAATGGAGGCGCAGAAGACACCAGTTGCCACGAGGAAGCGCATGATTCTGAAGAGGCACGAAGCGTCCGGCGATTCAGTGGGCAACCTGGCTGCGATTTCGCTGAGGGAAAGAGTGGCTGGGGGACCTTCGCAGGCAATCATGTCGGGGATTCCGAGCAGAACTGCGCATTTGACAACTAAAGAGTCGACAAACGCGAATGTGAATTTCCAGGCCTGAGCCTGTCCTTGCAGTTCCTCTTCCTCGCTGTCGAATAAGCCATCACAGATTTCGTCATTGTTCATGGCCATGCTACTGCTCATGTTCAACTCCCTACCGCTCCAATACACAGACAGACGCCAGCGATAACTGATTTATATAGCTTTACAAATGTTGTGGTAGTCCCAAATGCCCCAGCAAGTTAATGGTAGTTATCTCACGACTTTTGCTCTCACATGGCCGGCCAAGTGAAGACGCTGCGTCCTTCGCATTTTCTGAGTTTTTCCTAAATGAAAGACGGTGACTCTGCATCCTTTTTCACGCCTCTGGCCGTCCAAATAGGAAAGGCGGCGGCCGCCAATATCCACTCTCAGTGGCATAGCAAACTGCATAGGGCAGTGTAGGTGGCGGCCGCCAATATCCACCCTCAGTGGCATAGCAAACTGCATAGAGCAGTGTATACGTAGTTGGATTTGAAATCAATTCGTCAATATTCACCTTCAGTAGCTATATAACATAGCAAACTGTACAGGGTAGGGTGATGTATAGGTAGTTGGATTTGAAAGCAATTTACCAATATTCATCCTTAGTTTCATAGCAAATTGCATAAAGTTTAAGATCTAATAGCATAGCAAACTGTATAAGTAGTTGGATTTGAAAGCAATTTGTCAATATCCACCATCCTTAACATAGCAAACTGCATATAGTGATGTATAAATAGTTGGATTGGAAAGCAATTAAGTTTTAATAACTATACACCACACCACATTTGAAAAGAGTAGTGTATAAATAATATGTTTTGAAAGTAATGGGTGGAATAATGTATAGATAACCCATTTTGAAAAAACAAATCAAATCCTCTTACCTATATATCAAGTTTCACTTAAGAAAAAATATGTACTTACGAGATGACCGAAGCACTATATCCATACCCAAAAATTTCAAATGGTTAAGAAATATATCAATTTATGTATGAATATGATGTTCTACTTGACAATGATTAGAAAACGTATGTAAATAGAACTGGAAAGCTTCCATTGCGGAGGAAATATAACAAGTACACTGAATATACACAAGGAATTCATTTCAATATAATAATAACAACGACACGTAAACTGAACACTAGATAGAAACAATAAGCTCATACTTATGTCATGAAATGAAATAATGTATATATATAATAAAATATGAATTTTAATGTTAAAAATTAAAATTAAAAGTTAAGGGCGTATTTATTGTGCCAATAATGATATGGTGTCAAATACATTAAGGTTGGAAATGATGATAATATATTGGATAAGTGTTAAGGTGGAAATGAATAATATATTGGATAAGTGTTTAGGTGAAAATGAATTGTAAAGATAAAAATATTAAGAAATATTTTAAAATTTTATATTTAAGTTTAAGTTTTAAAATTTTGGTTATTTTAATATATTTAAAAAAATTTGATTGTAAAATTTTTGGTGATAATTTTGTATAAAGATTTAAATTTGTTAAGAGTTTTAATGATCTTGGAAATTAATTAAAAATATTTAAGAATTTTTGCTCCAATGGATATGACTATTAGTATTGATAAGATTAAGGATTATTAAATCCAATAAGATACCTTCCTATATGACAACAATAATTTGGAGGAAGTGATTTCATACAAATATCTTGGAATTGATATCCACCACAAGCTCAAGTGGAATTATAGTATTGAGAAAATGATTATTGGGGGATGAAAAATTTATTATGGGCTTGAAAACAATTGTAAATCATCGTATCTTTGGATTTGGGATAAGAAGAAACTCATCTTTTGGGATAAGAAGAAACTCCTCTTTGAGACTCTCGTTACACCTATTATTCTTTATGGATGTGAACTCTGGGGCTTAGTATGTCTAGTGAATAGTGAGAAATATAGAGCAAATACAACAAATTTTTATAACCTATAATCTCAAAATTAAATGAAATACGCCCTATCCTCCTCTTAGAAACAAACATCTCCCTCATTGAGAGCACCGCTATGACTAGATACCTAATGTATAAGAACAAGTTAAAAAACATGAAAGACAAGAGACTTCCTAAAATTGCTTCAATATCTAGTGGTAACCACCATCTACTCAAGCAAGGATGGCATAAATATGCCCTCAATATCATCAAATCAAAATTTAAGGAGAAAATGTGGTGTGATAAAGAGAGGAAAAAAGAAAATTAAGGTTTTATAAGGATGTAATCAACCCTAATGTAGAAGATCAAAATTAAAGAAAAATAAAATAAACATTGCTAAGATAAGAGAGAACTCCATAGTGAAATTGGGCCTTGGTTAATTCCTAAAAATCCATGGGATGAACGAGTGTGTGACCTTTGTGACACTAAGAAGGTTGAAGATGAAAAACACTTTCTCTTAAATTGTCCATCCTATACTCAAATTAGATCTCATTTTCAAAATATTTGTCACACTACCGACTTTCCTAACCTCTTAACTCAACAAAACTATGGTGATATCATCATCATCATCATCATCATATAGTTTTTTTAAAAAAATATTAAAAAAAATAAAAATTAGCAAATCTTTTTTATAAAAAAATCCAAAATTAATTTATCTTGAAATATAACTCTTAAAATTTCTTCCATAAATATTTTTTTTTAAACATTTCAAACAAATAAAATAACTTTAAAATAAATAAAATAAAGTAATATTAATAAAAGATGGAAAACAATTTTCTCATTCTAATTTAAAAACAAATTTAAAAACATGTAATTAAAAATTTTAATATAATATATACCTAAAAATTATAAACTGTTTTTACCTCAAAATAATAATAATAACAATAAATTTAAAATCAAATATTATTAATAAAAAAATTAATATATATTTATAAAAAATATTATTCAATAAAAAGTATCACCAACAATGATTTTTCAAAATTATTTAATTTAAATTTTTTCACACCAATCACATTGCACCCTTACTTTTAATATGTACCCAATCACTTTATTGGAACCATTACTTAATAGTACCCAATCACTTTATTGGGACCATCACTTAATAGTGTATATGTAATTTATTCTATAAATTAGATATCTATGTAATCCATAAATTACCTATCCATTTAATCCATTTACTTTGTTGGGACCATCACATCTATATCCATTTAATTCCATTACTTAATAGTATCCAATCACTTTAATCGGACCATCACTTAATAGTGCATATGTAATTTATTCTAATTTTTTTTTTTTATAAAAAATCATGAAAGTTTTTAAAAAAGAAATCATCGCATCTGTATCCATATAATCTGACATAGATGTTATAAAAAAAATCATGAATATAATCTCACATAGATGTTATAAAAAAAAATCATGAAAGTTAAAGATAAAGAGCTAACAACCAACTGAGATCCGTTTTGTTTTGCAATCCATTATATAGAAAAAAGTAATGTAAGTGTGAAAATATTTGATAAAAAATTACATTCATGATGTTATATAGAAGTTATCATAAATTCATTACATAGAAAAAAGGTAAGTGTGGAAATATTTGATAAAACTTTGCATTCATGATGTTATATAGAAGTTATCATATAGTTTAGTTATAACATTTGGTAATATATGTGCATGCATAAACAATTGAATTCATAAAATTTGCAAAAGGAATTTAAAATATTTTTATATAAAATGATAAGTCAATATTAAGCATTAAATTTATCTTAATACTTAATTTTCTTTTAACCAAATAAATACAACAACATACTAATTTTATTTATTTTAATAAAAATATTAATTGAAGGAAAAAAAAAATAATTTTATTTATTTTAATAAAAATATTAATTATTATGATAAAAATATATAATATAAAGAAAGAAAAAAAAAGTGAATAAAAAAATAAATTTTTTTTTTTTAAATGAGGTAGATGTACAATTATGAGAGTAGTTATCATGAAATGTTACTTCCCACTTAAAATTATAAAAATAATAGATTTTTTTTATTTTAAAAGATAATTATAATTATCTCCACACTTAATTTTAAAACAATATAAAAAGTTAAAATGTAGCAAATCAATTTTTTTCAAAATATAACAATTTTATTTATGAAAAATTTGTATAATTGTGTAAAATAAACCTTTTGTTAATGACTTTTAAAATTCAACAAAATATAATGTATATGTATATGCAATATTATAGAGACTATATATAATATTTCATTATAATTTTTTATAAAATTGTTAATACTATTTTCTAGAACATTTTTACAATTTTTTTAAAAATAAAATTTTAAAATTTTATAAATTCTTAAATAATGATGTCGTGTATATTAAAAACATTTTTCATAACATATCAATTTTATTTATAGAAAATTTGTGCAATTGTGTAAAACAAAGTTTTACTAATGTGTGTTCGACAACACAGGTATTCCAACAGAGGACGAATACCTTCAGTAACCACTCACATAACCAGATCAAAGATCAACACACCGATGTTTTCACGTGGTGAAACCCCTACGGGGAAACATCC
>SNQJ01S0060261.1:22920-42319 GCA_010110895.2 Picea sitchensis
AGAATATTTTGACAAATTTTATTTTAATAAAATATTTAAAAAAACTCTTAAATAATGATGTCATATATAATTACAACAAAATAATTATAAAAGAATATTTGTTTCGTTTGTAGATATTCTTATCTAGTAGTACTGCAACACAAAGTTTGTTTTCAAAATAGTGAAGTCCATCAAAAGTTGTATTAAAAAGCAATAAAACACTGCATTGTTGAAATAATGATGTGTCATTAGGAAATAAAAAAATGTAATATACATAGAGAGAAAATCCATTAAATCAATTTCATTAAAAAGCAATAAAACACTGCATTGTTGAAATAATGATGTGTCATTAGGAAATAAAAAAATGTAATATAAATAGAGAGAAAATCCATTAAATCAATTTCATAAACTTATGTTATTTCATAAAAGGTTATTATGAAATGTATAGTTAAAAATAAAATTAGATATCTTGATAAAGTTTGGTAGGGAAAATAGTATCTTTATATTTCTTATTTATGGTTTATTAAATTAAACCTATTTCTAAAATATTCACATCAATTTACCAAAATTTTCATATTCATGTCTAACATTAATCAAAAATTAAAATTCAAATAAAGAATATATATATATATGAAATACATATACATTTTATAAAATACATTTACAATATAAAACATAAAACAATTATTTTATAAAACACATTTACACTATAAAACAATCATTTTATAAAAACACATTTACAATATAAAACACATATTCATATTCGTTATATAGAACTACAACTTCATCAACATCAAATAAAAATGAGCTTCAAGATTTTTTTCCACAATATCCCTCCTTCCTAATTTATATTTAGGATTTCTCTGCATTAAGGTTTAAGTCACTTATTTTCATCCTTTACATTATTTTTAAGTATTTAGAAATTGTTTATGGTATGCAAAATCAGGTTTAATAGCAATCATAATCCCATTGGGAGCCTAGATATGATTCCCATAAAGAATTCATGTCATTACATTGCTTAGATATGATTCCCATAAAGAATTCATGTCATTACATTGAGGAAAACATTATTTAGTAGAGGTTTTAGTGGAAGTTTTCAATGTTATAAGATTGGAAATTAATATTAAAAAAACTTTCACTATTAACAACATAGATTGTAGCGGATGTTCACTATAACTAAAAAAATTTACATGACAAGAGATTATAATGAAATTTTTTTCCCACATGCTTAAAATAGTAAGGTGTATAAGTGCTCACATATTAAATATGTGCTTGTCCCCATAACATGATTTTAAAGTTGTGTGTACTAGAGATTTTGAAAGCACCAATGCATTTTATATACTTTAAAAGCACCATTGAATATTAAATATTTAAAAAGAACTGGTGAATATTATATTTTTTGAAGTATTGGTGTGTACTATATATGATTGAGCATTAATGTGTATATATCCTTATGCACCATAAAGTCTTGGTAATAGTAATGATAATGGTAATTGTATCATAGAAGGGAATGGTGTTGATATTTTAGTTAGAAGCATTGATGCTCTTATAAGAGTTATTAGCACCCGTGCATTTTTACATGTATATTTCATGGTGCACAACAATCATTGAAATTTAATGGTGCTTAAATAGGTATGAAATACACCATTGCATTCAAATGAATACAAAGCATCAATATGTTTTAGTTTTGAAAATTTTCATGTTGTGGATATGCAAATGCAATTTTCTTTTCTTTTAAAAATTTCAATTAATCATGTGAAGGTTAAATATTTTTTATAATAATATTGAATTTTCTATTATAATTAATGTATTTCAATATAGTCATTGCATTAATGTATTTTATCATTTAAACAACATAAGAGTTGATTACACCTTCGTTAATTTTAATAATTTAAACCATCCACATATATAATCAACTAAGTAAAATTTTACAACAATGGAGATTGCAATAAAACAAGTAACCATTTTTATGATATATGAATAAGAGACATTTTCTCATACAAAATACAAAATGGGAAAACAATAAAGTCCATAATATTAAAAATGTCAATATGTAATTGTTAGTACAATTATTGGTAACTCATTCTCATACAAATTCAAACAATATGTCCACATTAAATAAAATGTCTAATTTTTAAGGGAAAACATTCCAAAATATAAAACTTGTAACATTCAATTATATCGATCATGAATCATCTCTGGAGCTCCTATTTGAGCTACTTGCATGACTCATTTCTCCATCACTGGGAAGGGATATTATACTTGGGTTATTTGTGATCTGTTTTATTTATTAACTTGATTTTTTCCACCTCTTCATGTTCCATTAGAAAAGTAGAAATAAAGTGTAATGGGTATATCTACATTTATTGTACAATATACACGATTAGATCAAATGAAAAACATACCATGGTAACAAGTGAATCATAAACAATTTTTACATTATTTCGAAATCGTTCCTCGTGTCATATCTCAACATATCTTTTGTTGGATCCGCTCCATACTTTGTTTCCTACAAGTTTTATATTCAATGACAAAGCATAGATATAATTCAAGGTTTATTCATATTCCATTAATTATAGAACAAGGGAAGTAAAAATAACATAGGCACTTACAAAATTTTCAATTAACCATTGATACTCCAATATATACTCACAAGACACACATAGTCCAACATCAATCAAACATTTGGATGGCTCTTGTTTGTACATTGACACTTGGTAGAAAAAATCCATGGACAATTTTAAATTAACTAAAATATAGACATCACAAAAAATATGAAACGTTAAGTAAGAAAAAGGCAAGTACTCACAAAATTTACAATCAACCTTTTTCTTCCTTGTCATTCCATCTTATGTGCTAAATGGGTTCCAATATTTTTTTTCTACAACAAAATAATTGAAAACTAGTATTTCATGCAATAATTAAACTCTCTAGTTACGCATACAATAATCAATGATTACATACATTTGATGCAAGTTGTTGTTGGGATAGCTTCTTCTATGATTCAACTACAAGAAAAGGAAAAGGAAAAGGAAAAATTAAATAAGTAAAAGGTTCATTCAGATGAGTACTTGATTTAACAGTTACTTTCTCAATAAATTTAGATTTCATTTCTTTACATTCTACTTTACTTTCCAAGCAATTTCATTTTGCAATAATACACACTACATGTGTACACATTCCACACCTTAAGTATATGCTTGGTTCATGCCACCAAGTTTATCCTAATAATCAACCAATTAATCTAACACATCTAAGCCCACTTGGGCCCAAAAAGAATATTATAGTTAGGTTAGGAATTTGGGAATAAGAATACAAATAATTCCCCTTAGTTATTCCGCATTGAAACATGTAGGTTAACTATTAGGGTACTTTAAAAATCCTTTCTATCAAACAGATTCAGAACCTGTTTGGTAGAAAGTGTGCTCTTTGAAGTGGATAATGTCGAGGTTGGGATTGGATGTATGATTGAGACTCCTTTCGCTTTCACTACTGAATATCCCCCAACTATTATATTTCATCTTGAAGACAAAGAAACCTATTAAACATGTTTGTGAAGAGGTTGCTTAGTGGTCATTCTACTAGGTATCCTTACCCAAGTGGCTCTCATAGGAGGGGGGTCACCTGAGACAAATTTATATGTGTCTTTAGGACTTGACTACCCATTGAATCCTAGTTATAACTATCTCTTTTGAAACTTCACTCATCCACATGGATATCTTACTACCCTTGTTGTTGGTCTATTGGAAGGCCCTTATCCACAGTCTAGGATTTGTTTGAGTACATATCTAGTTTTTTTGATAGACTAGATTATTTTCTCTTTATAGGACATAGCTTCTTGAATTAGGCTATGTTTATTTTCATTCATACATGCTTATACCTAATTATTACACGAACTAAGCACATAGTGAGTGTATTGTTTCAACTTAATTATTTTCTTAGTTCATTGCTTTGTCCTGTTATCGCACAGTTTGTAGTTTGGATAGTAGACGGATGAAAAGAGGTCAAACTGACGTAACTAAACCAATCCCACCCATTGTCACCTCGATGGGAAGGTTCTTTCTGTTTAGGGAGGTAAAGCCCAGGGGAGACGTCCCTAGTAACTTGGGGTTTCAAGAAGGCAAGAGGCTTTAGCAAGGCTAAGTGATAATGATCTGCCTCACAAGTCACAACCTGATCAGAAAGTCCTGGCTTATAGCCAATAAATATGCCCAGAAGTAATAACCAATAATATCACCTACTCGAGAACAAGACAACAATAAAACAATGCATATGCAAGCTTTCTTGTTGGTTAGTACTTCATATGATCAATGAATTTCTTAAATATAAGAAATTTGAGCAATAAATATTGATGAAGTCAATGTTTATATAATAGAAACGATGCACAATATCACTTCTTCAATAAATGCTAAAGAAACGTGGCATTCAATGTAACAAATTAAGACTTCATTAGATAATGCCTTTAAACAACCATTCAATTGCTTGAAAATAAAATGATAGTTGCACAATGATGTTTATACAAAAATATGACGACACTAATTAGTTAGTAGGGTTAGTCTTAGGCTAGGGTTAGAAGTATTAGTAATTGCTTAAAGTGTTTGATTGAAGTTGTGATCAAGTTACTCAAGACAAAGGAGGCCTTAGATCAGTGCCTTGTTAGGGTAAATGGAGTCAAAAGAAGAAGACACAAGAGTTGAAGGATCAAGTGAAAGTAGTAAGACTAAGAACAAGAGGGTTAGACCTTGAGGTGTTTCTATGGCAAGGCCTCAAGGATGAAACCCTAGGGAAGAGAGGCTCACTTTGGTGTAGGGGAACTAGGCCTCAGTGCTCTCTCCTCCTTCCTTAGCTTAAATGGAAAAACGACTAGCTCAAAAGATTGCATAAAACTAAAACAAGAGGTTTTGTAGGTAACGTGTTGCTATGGAAAGGCTTTACTGGGCAAACCCTAGGGAAAATTGGCTCACCAATGTCTAGGGGAACTAGGCCTTGATGTGTTTTCTCCTTCTTATCTCAATAAACAGGAAACCAACTAGAAAGTAGAAGAGGGATGGAGTGTTGCTACGACAAGGCTCTATCCTCTTCAACAAATGGTTCAAAACCTTGATTGGGACATGAGACAAGGATCTACAATGTGTGATTGTCACCTAGGGTTTATTCAAAAAATTATAACAATAGATGTAAGAAAATAACACTACAACCATTCAATTAATATTTTTTGCAGAAATTCACTTACATTTAACTAAGAAATCACATAGCAAACCCTAGTTGTAACACCTTCCACCAAGAGAAATGCAAAAAATGCCAATATAAGTCCAAAAATGTCTTCCTTCAACAAGTGTGCCTCCCAATTTCAACCAATAACTCCAAGAGTGGCACAAATTTCAGACCTCACTAATGAGTGAGTGAACTATAATGAAAAAATGAAGGTAAAAACCCTCAATTTATATAGTACCATGACCTAATTTTACTTTTTAGGTCATGAAAAAGGCGGACAAGGTAAAAAATACTAAAATCATAATGTTTTACATTAAATGCTTAAAATAAAACCCTAATCAAGCAAAAGAAAGACGTCATCCCCTCTCTAGGGTGACATTATCCCCTTCTAGGGAAAATGCAGCCTTTAGGAGCAAGATGTTATCCCTCCTTGGGTTTCTCCAAGATGCCACACGTGCCAAACTGCCCTGTCCATCTGCCAAAGTGTCCAAGAAGAAAGGATGACGTCATGGATCTCATGGGTGACGTATTAGACCTTCCAAGGCCAACGTTCCATTGAAAAGGGGACAACGCCCTTAGGTCAAGCTCTGTCGGGGTGCCTCTACAAGACGTCCTCCTTCTCTACTATGAAAACCCCTCTATCCTGTCTCTACCCCCTGCTGGGGTCTCAACATCCATTGGGTGGGCTCTTCAGCCCCATGGAGGTCTGAACTGATCATCTCCCCATGTGTACCTGTCCAACGTGGTACCTGTTCGTCAGGCATGATCCTGCACATCAACAACTACGCCCTCCATGGGCTCATAAGTCACAGGGATCATAGCAATGTCAATCACATCTCATCATCAATATTATTAAACATGTGCATAAAATCCCTATTATCCCAGTTAAAATATCAAATACATTATACAATCTTGCAATACAAGTTTGGGGAAAGTTACAAGGCGTCCCATTGAGCTAGTGTCCACTGGAAAAGGAAAGTTCCCAGAAAAGTATTCATCTAAGCCATGTAAGTGGGTGATGTGGATAAGGGATGTCCTGACAATGGGTGCAGTGGAAGAAGGGGATGCAAAGTTCTACTTGTGGGTGCCTTTGTAGAAGGCAAGTTGCACCTGTCCTAGATGCAATTTTTCCAAGCCTAGTTCATGTCTTTTATTCTTTATTCTTATTGATTTTTTCTTCAAGAATATAATATAATCAGGGAACACTTCCCAGGTGTGGTGACCAGTGATGGTAGCGTTAACCACAAGTAATTTCATAGAAATGAGAAGTCTGGTTCGTGATGAGACCCCCTTTCTCTTGTCCATGCAACCAAGAGTCACTACCCTGGCATGGTAACCAGTTGCTAGTAGTGTCATATTGCTAGATACCCATGGACCTAATAGGTTGGCTTGTGATGAGACCCCCTATCCTCTGAATAAGTCTTGTTTATTATTTTTATGGGTCCCTCTTGTTTCTTGTTGAGAATCCTTTTACTGCTTTCTCGGGGATCCTTGGGTGAAGAATATTGAGGTTTTATTCTTAGGCTTTTATCTTTTGCCATATTTATTTTACCTTTTGGGCCTTTAGCCCCTTCTTCCCATGAGTTAAGGTGCAATCCTCAAATTCCAGGTCAACCCAGTGCCCAGACAAGTGTAATGGGATAGATGAGCGGGAAGCAAGATGAAAAAGGTGGTGCTATGACGGGAGTGGACGATGACTCTTCAGAAATCGCCCCAGTGGAAAACCAAAACCTACAGACAAAGGCTTACTAGGTCATCATGTCATTCTCCCCAGACATGGTCAAGTGGGAAAGTATAATATCCAAGCATTCGTTAGAAACAAAAGGGATTAAATGCACATATTCAAAGGTTTTGAGGATCAGAGTGACACATACCATGATACCCAGAATGATTACCTCATGGATTAAGAACCATTTCTGACACAAGACCAAGTCGATGGTGATGGATGTTGTTGTTGCTGCTGCTACTGCTGGAAAAGTAGGGGCATTGAAAGGGAGAAAATATGGGCCCTCCAGGGCCATGATAAAGTTGATATGGCTCTCGGTACTCCATGTCTAGGACATGTGGGCCTTGAGACATGATCTCCTAGTCATCCCTAAAAGTGGGGGATAACATATGGCTCCAACTCAGGGACATGTGCTCACCGTAGAGTGCATGAGAACCTCAACATCTCTGGCATAACCTGTTTACCTACTTGATCTCAATAACAAAATTAGTAACCGATTGGGGTGATGATACCACCCTAGCATATATATATATAATACTGAAATAAAGCAATCATAAGTGTGAATGTGAAAGAAAACCAACATGCAATGCAAATGGTATAATACATGAATGAAATAATGCCTACCTACTTACCTGCACTCACCTATTGGTTGGATGTTGGATGTAGTCAAATGACCAGTGTAACCAATCCATCAATGTCCCACAATACCTGCCTTTGTGCTTCATCATAAGCCAGAATAGTGATAAGTTAAGCACAACAATACCATGAGTTAGAAAATTCATTGTATCTATGGGAGTTGTAAGGTCTAGCTCATGGAGGTGGGTGGGAGGGAAAAGGTGATGCCAAGACATACTCTCAGGAGAGTGCTCAATCCATCTCAGGAAAGGATCGTGAAAATTCAAAGGCTCAGAAGACCGACTCGAGGAATCTGGATGCTGCCTACCTTGAGCATTGTCAAAAATTGAAGCTTGAGAAGGGATTCTCAAGAATTGAAAGAATGGCTGACATTTTTTGAAGGGGAAGATGGAAAATTGAGGTAATACGCCTTCTCTTGAGGTACTCAACTTTCCCCTAAAATTTAGAGCGAGGTTTTGTCTTACAGGAGACTTGGGGTAATGGACATGTTTCTGAACCACACCTTTAGTGACATAGTGAGTTAAAGTGATCAAAGGGAGGTGGAAAGTCTTATCACAAGAAAGGGTGATTTTAAGGATGGAAATTTATTTTAAAATGTAGAAACCTTGGTGAATCTTACTAATATTTCATATGCCAACTATGAAATGTTTGCGATATTTTTATAAAAATATTCAAATTTATAAGGATTTTATATAGTTTGTATAAAATTTTGGCGATTTTTAAGGTAAAATAATTTTATCCTATAGAATTTGGGTGAATCATTTTTAGAATAGTGAATACTGTTTTTGGGAAAACCATGGAAAATTAGCCCATGAGCGAAATTTAGCCCCTAAAATCATCCCTGAGATTCACAAGTATCATGTTTCAAGAAATTAACTTCCTCACTTTTATCAAGATCTGAGCACAACATTGGTTGATAACTTTCTTCGTAGAACAAATCCAAGTGCTCAGAGAAACAATCATCAAAGTCCTCAAGGTATGACCAAAAAATAGTAGGAGAGCATAGTATCAATTCATCCCGGGCATCTGAATAAAATTGGTAATCATTTCTTATTGCCAAATGTGAGAATTATTAGTAACTTCATGTGATAAAGGTAAAGGAAACTTTTGGAAATGACCCTCAATGTCGTAAATGGGATCCCCATCATATCCAATAACATCCCATTTTCACTTACTGACATGTATGAACTCATTAATATTATCAAGAAAGTCATCATTCTCATCATAACACAAAGGGTTTAGAAAATTCAACACTTCTTCACTTTCCATATCATAAGACAGAGAATCTTTAAAAACTTGGAAAGGGAAGTAACTCACCTTGCTCACTTCTTCCTGTGCAGGAGCTTCAAGTACTCGGATATCTTCATCAAAGGGAAGAATTGCCTCTACATCTTCTAGTTTGTCCAGAGGCTCCATTTCTTCTTTTTTGTTTGAATCATAGAATAAGGTATCATCAAAAATTTGGAAAGGAAAACAACTTACCTCAGTCTCTTCATTTTGCACAGGAGGAATAGGATCTTGGAGAGATTTTTCGGATGGAGGAGTATTTACCAGTGTTTCATCCTCATAACTTCATTCTTTTATTTCACTGCATTCTATCGAATCATGGGAGAAATCCTGCTCCTCTTCAAGGGGTTGACAATTTCCCTCACAAATCTCTTCTTTCACATCAGAAGATTCTTGGTATTGAACATGATACACATTCCTGATATCTCCTACAATATCAATGTTGATTCCTCCATCTTCCAAGGCTATCGTGAGGTTTTGAAGGGAATCTTCATACGTTTGGCAACGTGGCTTGGTAAAGTCAATAAACCTACTGATGAGGTGTATGAAAGATGATATACCCCTGTCTTTGCAACAACCCTTAAACCAATCTTGCAAGAAGGATGGCAGAGCGAGTATGAATAATTTATACGAGCATCCTCTCCTCCCAATTCTGTCTCACTCATATAGTCCAAAACATTTACGATGTGAGGATTTGGTAGGCCCCAAAATCTTGGAGACTTGTTTAGCCATTTTGTATCAAATTAATTTGGGTATTCTTGAAAATTTTTGAAATCAATAGTTAGATACATTTGTTCCCAGTGTGCCATGATCCCATAATTTGGAAATATCACAGAATTGAGAGTAAGGTGGCACCCTAGAGAAGGTCAGTGGATTCGCCAGATAATTTTCCTGAAACTATCAAAGGATAAGGGAAAACACCCTAAATGGAGTCATCAGGTAAGATTGTAAGATAAGGCTTCTGAGGCAAGGCTTATCGAAAAGTGTCGTTTGAGGAAGGTTTAACTTAGTGTTCCCCAGAAATGGTGCCAAAATGTTATCGCACAGTTTGTAGTTTGGATAGTAGACGGATGAAAAGAGGTCAAACTGGTGTAAATAAACCAATCCCACCCACTGTCACCTCGATGAGAAGGTTCTTTCTATTTAGGGAGGTAAAGCCCAGGGGAGACATCCCCGGTAACTTGGGGTTTTGAGAAGCCAAGAGGCTTTTTGATAATGATCCCCCTCACAAGTCACCACCTAATCAGAAAGTATTGGCTTATAGCCAATAAATATGCCCAGAAGTAATAACCAATAAGATCACCTGCCCAAGAACAAGACAACAATAAAATGATGCATATGAAATCTTGCTTGTTGGTTAGTACTTCATATGATCAATGAATTTCTTGAATATAAGCAATTTGAGCAATAAATATTGATGAAGTCAATGTTTATATAATAGAAACGATGCCCAATATCACTTCTTCAATAAATGCTAAAGAAACGTGGCATTCAATGTAACAAATTAACACTTCATTAGATAATGCCTTTAAACAACCATTCAATTTCTTGAAAATAAAACGATAGTTTCACAATGATGTTTATAGCAAAAGATGACGGCAACAATTAGTTAGTAGGATTAGTCTTAGGCTAGGGTTAGAAGGATTAATAATTTCTTAATGTGTTTGATTGAATTTGTGATCAAGTTACTCAAGATAAAGGAGGCCTTAGATCAGTTCCTTGTTAGGTTAAATGGAGTCAAAAGAAGAGGACACAAGAGTTGAAGGATCAAGTGAAAGTAGTAAGACTAAGGACAAGAGGGTTAGACCTTGAGGTGTTTCTATCGCAAGGCCTCAAGGATGAAACCCTAGGGGAGAGAGGCTCACTTTGGTGTAGGGGAACTAGGCCTCAGTGCTCTCTCCTCCTTCCTTACCTTAAATGGAAAAACGACTAGCTCAAAAGATTGCATAAAACTAAGACAAGAGGTTTTGCAGGTAACGTGTTTCTATGGCAAGGCTTTACCAGGCAAACCCTATGGAAAATTGGCTCACCAAGGTGTAGGGGAACTAGGTCTTCATGTGTTTTCTCCTTCTTAGCTCAATAAACAAGAAAACGACTAGCAGGTAGAAGAGGGATGGAGTGTTTCTAAGGCAAGGATCTATCCTCTTCAAAAAATGGCTCAAAACCTTGATGGGGACATGAGACAAGGACCTACAATGTGTTCTTGTCACCTAGGGTTTATTCAGCAAATTATAACAATAGATGCAAGAAAATACCACTAAAATCATTCAATTAAGAAGTTTTGCAGCAATTCACTTACATTTAACAAAGAAATCACATTGCAAACCCTAGTTGTAACACCTTCCACCAGGAGAAATGCAAACAAAATCCAATATAAGTCCAAAAATGTCTTCCTTCAACAAGTGCACCTCCCAATTTCAGCCAAGAACTCCAAGAGTGGCACAAATTTCAGAACTCACTAATGAGTGAGTGAAAGATGATGAAAAAATGAAGGTAAAAACCCTCAATTTATACATTACCATGACCTAATTTTACTTTTTAGGTCATGAAAAAGGTTGACAAGGCCAAAATACTAAAATCATATTGTTTTTCATTAAATGTTTAAAATAAAACCCTAATCAAGAAAAATAAAGACGTCATCCCCTCTCTAGGGTGACGTTATCCCTTTCTAGGGAAAATGCAGCCTCCAGGAGCAAGACGTTAGCCCTCCTTGGGCTTCTCCAAGATGCCACATATGCCAAACTACCCTGTCCATCTGGAAGAGTGTCCATGAAGCAAGGATGACGTCATGGATCTCATGGGTGGCGTCCTAGGCCTTTCAAGGCTAATGTTCCACTGAAAAGGGGACAACAACCCTAGTTCAAGGTCTCCCAGGGTGCCTCTGCAAGATGTCCTCCTTCTCTCTTGTGAAAAACCCTCTGTCATGTCTCTGCCCCCTGCTGGGGTCTCAACATCCATTGAGTGGGCTCTTCAGCCCCATGGAGTTCCGAACTGATCATCTCCCCATGTGTACCTGTCCAACGTGGTACCTGTCCATCGGGAATGATCCTGCACATCAATAGCTATGCCCTCCATGGGATCATAAGTCACAGGGATCATAGCAATGTCAATCGCATCTCATCATCAATATTATTAAACATGTGCATAAAACCCCTATTATCCCAGTTAAAATCTCAAAGAAAATATACAAACCTACAATACAAGTTTGGGGAAAGTGACAGGGTGTCCTATTGGGCTAGTGTCCACTGGAAAAGGAAATTTCCCAGAAACGTCTTCATCTAAGCCATGTAAGTGGGTGATGTGGATAAGGGATGTCTTGAAAATGGGTTCAGTGGAAGCAGGGAATGCAAATTTCTACCTGTGGGTGCCTTTGTAGAAGGCGAGTTGCACCTGTCCTAGATGCAATTTTTCCAAGACTAATTCATGCCTTTTATTCTTTATTCTTATTTCTTTTTTCTTCAAGAATCTAATCAGGGGACACTGCCCAGGCGTGGTGACCAGTGATGGTAGCGTTACCCACAAGTAATTTCACAGAAATGAGAAGGATGGCTCATGATGAGACCCCCTTTCTCTTGTCCATTCAACCAAGAGTCACCACTCTAGCGTGGTAACCAGCTGCTAGTAGTGTCATACTGCTAGATACCCATGGACCTATTAGGCTGACTCATGATGAGACCCCCTATCCTCTGAATAAGTCTTGTTTTATTATTTTTATGGGTCCCTCTTGTTTCTTGTTGAGAATCCTTTTATTGATTTCTCGGGGATCCTTGGGTGAAGAATATTGAGGTTTTATTCTTAGGCTTTTATCTTTTGCCATATTTCTTTTACCTTTTGGGCCTTTAGCCCCTTCTTCCCACGAGTTAAGGTGAAATCCTCAAATTCCAGGTCAACCCAGTGCCCAGACAAGTGTAATGGGATAGATGAGAGGGAAGCAAGATGAAAAAGGTGGTGCTATGACGGGAGTGGACGATGACTCTTCAGAAATCCCCCCAGTGGAAAACCAAAACCTACGGACACAGGCTTACTAGGTCATCCTTTCATTCTCCCGAGACATGGTCAAGTGGGAAAGTATAAGATCCAAGCATTCGTTAGAAACTAAAGGGGTTAAATGCACATATTCAAAGGTTTTGAGGATCAGAGTGACACATACCATGATACCCGCACTCATTACCTCATGGAGCAAGAGCCATTTCTGACACAAGACCAAGTCGATGGTGATGGATGTTGTTGCTACTAGAAAAGTAGGGGCGCTGAAAGGGAGAAAAGATGGGCCCTCCAGGACCATGCTAAAGTCGATCCAGCTCTCGGTAATCCATGTCTAGGACTTGTGGGCCTCGAGACATGATCTCCTAGTTATCCCTAAAAGTGGGGGATAACATGTCCCATTAGCCTTTGATTCTTCTTACATATTAGGGTGATATTTTCATTTGGACACCACATATCGCCCTAGGATACAGTCTCATTAATTGCAATTCCTTTGACCTATGTTCTTTACTGAACTCATTATCTTCCCTACCCAATGAGTCATGGTTCCTCCCCCTATCCCACCTTTGGGTTCTATCTTTTCTGAGTCACAACCCCCTTCCCCATTGACAGGGGTTGGTTCATCTATTTATGGAAACAGTTCTTATTCCTATAGTTCATCCTCATCCAACCCAAGTTCCACCATGGCAAGAATGAATGTAGGATATAATGCCAACCAAACTTATATGCCTTTCATGGCAGGTTTAAATCTTTTCAATTTAGAAAAGTTAATCAATGATCCTATCCATCATGATCCTAATTGGCCCACTATGCCAAAACTATTCCATTTGACATCCCAAAGTTTGAGGGAAAACCTAGAGAGGATCCCTCTAACTACTTCATTTTCTTCTACTTGTAGTGTTCCTCCAACTCCATAACAAAATATTCTATTAGGTTGAGGTTGTTTCAATGCACTTTGATGGGTGTTTCTTCCAAATGGTACATAGACCAACCTGTCAATACCCATAACTTCTTTGTATCCACAAAAAAGGCCTTTTTGAATTTATCCCATCTTCTAGTCTATCATGACATATGAATTCATATATTAACCAACTTCAGTCAAACAACAATCACCCACATCATAGATCATATCCAATAATGGTGTAGAATACGGGGCTTGTGTAAAGATGATATAAATTATTGATTCCTCATGGACTGGTTCCTAAAATCCCTTCTTCCTCTCATTACTAAGAATGTATCCATGTCCATGCCTAGTAATGAGGAGTACGCCATCCAAAAGACACAATAGGATGATCTTATCTATGCCCAATCAGGGTATTTATATACCATCCTTCCTGATGCCCCTCACTCTCACTCAAGTGACTTATGCACTAGGGGCATTCCATGTGGTTAATGGAATTATAGAATATATGTCACATACCTATCCAAATCCTAATCCCCCTATATCTAGTGGATATTGTAACCCTTATGGCGGGAATATCACCTCTTACTATTAAGCTTTCATTGGGTGCCCTTCAACACCTTATGTTTATCCTAACCCCCCTCAATTTTTATCTCGCTCTTCCTCTCAAGTGGGAACCAATACCTCTTATATTGCATGCCATGCACATCCAAATGTACATGGACCAACTTATAATAGTTCCTCTTATGGTGGGGGAACTATGAATCCATATTATCCTTTCCTTGGCCCTCCACTAGTTTATAAATTTTAAACTTTTTACAATAATGAAATGCATACACAAATTCTTAGCACAAAAAAGAAAACATTTCCAATCACACATATACACATGGATTTACCTTGGAAAACCTACAACTTTTTTTAAATACACACCTCTAATTCTATTCATAATACAACTTCATTTTTTAAAATACAATATATAGGATCCCGCGACATCCAAAAAACCCATGATCCATTGACCCAAATTAGATTACAACCTTAATTCTTTAACCAAAATTAGGAAAACATGGGTTGAAATACCATGTGCCACTAAACCAACAAAGATGAAAAACATATAAAATGTGGTGAGTACTTGCATAAGAGATCTAGCTAGCATAAGAACGAACGCATCTTGCAAAGGTAAGAAGATGAGAGAAAAATTGGAGAGAAAGGAATGTGAATTGTATTAACCATATTCCACACACAAAGAGTGGATAATTTACAATAGATATAGGCTACATGAGTAACTAATGCGCCATAGTAGTGATCTACAGAGATATAGACACTCACTAACAAACACTGGAGTGAGATTCCACCTAGTCCTAGTTAACTGATCCATGCAATCATCAATTAACTGAGTCACACGTGTGGAAGTGAGAGAAACACATGCAACTATTGGTGATAAAACTGAGATTTCCATGCATGAGTGACTTCCACTAGTATAAATGAGTGTAACTGACACTAAACTGAAGAGGAACGTCCTATTTTGTAGGGGAATAATCTCTAGAGAGAATATTCTCATCTAAGGAAGCGTTCTCAACATTGGACTATCAAACTTAGGAAAATAATTCTAGGTGAGTGTGTAATATCTCCAACACTCCCCCTGAACACTACTAGGGTGTACATGATGAATGGATCCCAGTAATAGAGGCCATGTTAAGTACCCATTGTACAATGCATCTAAGAATGAGACATTGAAAAAAAGAGGAAAGAGGAAAAATCTCATGTGAAAACCGCCCCTCAAGGTACAATGCATAAGAAAAAACGAAAAAAATGAGAAGGAACAAAAAATAGTTGCTAAGACACTGTTTCCTTCACTCCATGAAGACCTCACAATTGTGCAAGTTTATGCTCATTGAATATTTTTTTGAATATGTATATGTCTGCACGGATCTGATGAAGTAGATGCACCAATGAGATGTCCACACATATCCACTTTCTATTTTTTTAATGAAGAAGATCCAAATGAAATTTGGATGAAACTTTGAAAATCGTGCGGTCGTTTCCAGAAAAAATGTTGTTTTTTATTTCATTTTAAAATGCTCATAAATTTACTTCCCGAACTCTGTTTCGAACGATTTGTTTTTTAAATTGGGTACTTTTCTGAGAGGAATTCAAATATCCAATTTGTTTCTGCAAATTCTTCTCTCAAAATGTTAGAAGTGAATCTGATGTGTGCGGCCCACTTTTTGGATCCTGAGATGCATGCATGGCACATGCATGAAGCTCCTGAGATGCATGCATGGTGCATGCAAAAGTGTCTATTTGTGAATCCTAAGATCCATGCATGATATATTCTACATGAAATTCAGAAAACAAATCTAAAATAGAGTAGACATCATCTACAATTAATGCAACAAAAACTTTTGTAGATACTTGTGTAGAAGACTCTTCAGAATAAGAGGTTTGATCTTATGATGACTTTTCTTTTGGATCTATCTTTTCAATCTCTTGCATGCAATCTTCACAATCTTCTTTATTCCTAAATAGAATCTCCAATCTGGTCCATAGTTTGTTTGGATTTGAGTCTCGTGATTCATCATATACTTGGTGGAGAATATCAGGAGAAATAGACTAGACGATACATCCTATGGCCAGTGTATCTTGTTTATTAAGAAATTCATTTTTCTCATCTGTGGAATCAGGATCTACTTCCATTGCCATGGTTATTTTGTATAAGCCTCTACTTCTGAGAAGAAGAATAATTGTTGGCTTCCACTCCAAATATTTATGAGGTGTGAGAAGTATTGTCGATGAATAATCCATCTTTCTTGTTGTATCTCCCTTCTAGACCTACAAATAAGAGTGTTGGTGACGATCCTTGCTAGCAGCATGTGGGATTTTATACCATGTAAAATGTGGTGAGTACATGCACAAGAGATCTAGCTAGCAGAAGAATGAGCACAACTTGCAAAGGTAAGAAGACGAGAGAAAATAATGAGAATTGTATTAATTGTATTCCACACACAAAAAGTGAATAATTTACAATAGATATAGGCTACATGAGTAACTAATGTGTCATAGTAGTGATCTAGAGAGATCTAGACACTCACTAATAGACACTGGAGTGAATTGCTACCTAGTCCTAGTTAACTGATCCATGCAATCAAAAGTTAACCGAGTCACACGTGTGGAAGTGAGAGAAACACATGTAACTGTTGGTGATAAAATTGAGATTTCCATGCATAAGTGACCTCCACTAGTCTAACTGAGTGTAGCTGAATCTGAACTGAAGAGGAACATCCTATTTTGTAGTGGAATATTCTCTAGAGAGAATATTCTCATCTAAGGAAGCGTTCTCAACATTGGACTATCAAACTTAGGAAAATAATTCTAGGAAAATGATTCTAGGTGAGTGTGTAATATATCCAACAAAACCACCCCCGCCAAATGAAAAAGTGTAATAGACCCACTTATTAAGCATACATTCCAACTAAATTCCAAAGTGGAGCTGGTGGAAATAAAGTCAATGCTCTATTCTTTCTAGTTGGAGGAGGAAAGTATCTATTATTTCTTCATAGTTTAACACTTCACTCAAGAAAACCAATTGGTGTTCCTTCTCCCCCTCACTTGAATTAAAAATTGTGAGAAAGGGTTGGTGCACCTTCTCCTCCTTCCTCAAATTACTAAAGTGTGAGGAAATGAAAGTGCTCTTGTTCCTACATACTAAAATTACAAAAGTATGAGAAATGTCCAATAATCCTTCTCTTCTTAAGTGTAATGACAAAAATGTGAGAAATAGTTAGTGCTCCTTCTCTTCCTCCTTCAAATTACCAACATGTGATAAATTGAAGGTGTTATATTTCATCCTCATTCAAATTACAAAATCTATATAAATTCTTGGTGGTATTAATCCTCCTCACCTTGAATGAAAAAAGTGTGAGAAAGGGATAGTGATACTTCTACTCCTCCATAAAATTAGTAAAGTGTTAGAAAATGAAGGTTCTCCTTCTCCTCCTCACTCTAATTACAAAAGTGTGAGAAAGGGTTGGTAATCCCTCCCCCCTATCTCAAATTATTAAATTGTGAGAAAGGCTCAATGCTCCTTCTCCTCATCTCTCTAATAACTGAATCCTAAGAAATTCCCAATTATCCTTATTCCCGTCACTTGAGTTAAAAAAGTGTGAGAAAGGGTCAATGCTCCATCTCCTCCTCCCTCAAATTACTAAAGTGTGAGAAAATTAAAGTTCTCCTTCTCCTCCTCACTAGAATTACAAAATTATGAGAAATGGATACTGCTCCTTCTCCTCCTCACTTTAATGATGAAAGTGTGAGAAAGGAAAAATCCTCCTTCTCCTAATCCTTCTAATTACTAAATTCTAACAAAAAGTTGGTGCTCCTTCTCCCCACATTAAAAATTAAAAGTGTGATAAAGGATTTGTGCTCCTTCTTGTCCTCCTTCAAATTACTAAAGTAATATAAATTGAAGGTGCTCCTTTCCCTGACCCCTCAACTTACAAAATGTATGGACAGGGTAAGTGGTCCTTATCCTCCTCACTCAAATGAAAAATGTGTGATAAAGGAATAGTGATCCTTCTCCTCCTAACTTTAATTACAAAATTGTGAGAAAGGGAAGGTTATCCTTTCCCTTCTCCCTCAAACTACAAAAGTGTGAGAAAGGGAAAAATTTCCTTCTTCTCCTAACCATAATTACAAAAGCATAAGAGAGGGCCATTTCTCCTTCTCCTGATCATTTGAATTAGAAAATAATTAGAAAGGGTTGGTGCTCCCTCTTATCCTCCCTATAGTTACTAAACTATGAGAGATGATTAATTTTCCTTCTCGTCATCCATAATTATTAATGTCTAAGAAATGACTTGTGTTAATTTCCCCCTACTCAAATTAAAAAAGGGTGAGAAAATTTCATTGTGTCCCTCAAATGTGTTTAAATGAAGGTGCTCTTTCTCATGCTCATTGTAATTACAAAAGTATGAGAAAGGGATAGTAATACTTCTCCTCCTCACTTAAATGAAAAAGTGCGAGAATGAAATTTTGCTCCTTCTTCTCCTCCCTCAAATTACCAATGGGTGAGAAATTTAAGGTGCTATGTTTCCTCTTCACTTGAATTACAAAAGTTGTAGAAATTATCTCTGGTCCAACACTTTCTCACCTCGAATTAAAAAGTGTGAGAAAGGGATAGTGCTACTTCTCCTCCTCTCTAAAATTTATAAGTGAAAGGAATTGAGGTGTTCCTTCTACTTATCCATCTAATTATAAAAGTGTGAAAATGGGATAGTAAACATTCCTCTCCTCCCTCAAATTATAAAAGTGTGATAAAGGGAAGGTTATCCTTCTCCTCTCCCCTCAAATAATTAAAGGACAAGAAATTGTTGGTGGTCCTTATCCTTGTCACTCAAAGTTTGAAAAGGGACAAATGCTCTATACTCTCCTCTCTCACATTACTAAAGTGTCAAAAATAAAGTTTGAGTCTTTTCATCATCACTAGTAGGGTATTTTTTAAAGATTCAAATATTATACCTATGTATAGTATTCTAGGTGACTATTGCAATTTGAAAAATCATAAATATAGATATGTAGGAGATTATTAAATGAAAAACATATACTTTATTATTAAGAATTGTAAATATTGGTGAATATTATCAATTTATTCATATCTATGTAAGAAATGAGTGAAT
>SNQJ01S0060262.1:19644-30340 GCA_010110895.2 Picea sitchensis
GTTTATGTATGTGTAGAGGTAGCTTGATGTGATATATGCCAGTCTAACACAATATTAGCTAGGTTATCCGTAATTTGATTCAATTGTCTTGGAATATGTGTAAATGTAATGGAATCAAAATGTCGAGATAAAAGTATAACCTGCAGATATTTACGAAAGAGGCAAGGATCACAGATGCGGTACACATTGTTGAGCTGGAGTACGACTAGTTGAGAGTCGAGGAAGACGCTAAGGTGACGAATACGATGATGTTGGGCATCATCCAGGAGGATGATGACGGTGGTGTATTCGGCTTGGTTGTTGGTCGCTGAACCCAAACATATGTCACTCAAATGGAGCATTTCATGTGAGGGGGTGTACAGAGCCTAAGCAACAAAAGCAAGATTTTTTGTCCAACGGCTGGCGCCATCGGCGTAACCGATGTGGTAGGATGGTGGAGGGAGCATCTATCA
The DNA here is from genome assembly GCA_010110895.2 of Picea sitchensis. NCBI lineage: Eukaryota > Viridiplantae > Streptophyta > Pinopsida > Pinales > Pinaceae > Picea > Picea sitchensis. Next base: position 20,097 of record SNQJ01S0060262.1, read on the forward strand.
ATAGCACAAAGGATAGTTTAGACGTGAGGGATGGAAAAAATATTAAAAATTCTATAAAATAAATAACCTAAAGTAGAATGACTACGTTTAAGCATAAAATTTCTTTAGGTACAACCCATTGACAGGTTCTTTGAGAGAGAGGCCTTCCGAGGAGGCTAGGATGTATGCGCCTTTAGTGAGGCAATGTTGGATAATATATGGGCCATGCCAGAGTGACTCGAATTTTCCATGGCCAAAGGTATCTTGGGCGATATCATAAGCCAGGACGAGGTCACCTTCATGAAATGAGCGAAGGTTGACATGTCAATCAAAGGAAGCCTTGGATCATTTTTTAGCTGCCTCGTTGTTCTATAATGAAGATCGACGATATTCATCCAGAGACTCTAAGTTCAACAAGCGCTACTCCATTGGAGCAATGTCGGGTAATAGCTCAATTGCGGTGCGTAAGGTGGGAATTTCGCACTCGATGGGAAGAGTGGCCTCGACCCCATGGACTAGATGAAATGGTGTGAAACTAGTAGCTATTTTCACAGCCGTATGGTAAGCCCATAGCGCAGAAAATAACATATGATGCCAATTGGTTTTATGTTTATTAACCATGCGTTGTAACATGGTATTGAGGACTTTGTTAACTGCTTCGACCTATATGTTAGACTGAGGGTAATATGGTGAGGCAAACTCATGAGAGAATCCTAACCGAGATGAGATTTCGATGAAGATCACATTCTCGAAGTGTTTCCCATGATAAAAAATGAGTTGGAGTGGTACTCCAAAGAGGGATATGACGTGGTTAAAGACAAAACACGTTGCAGTGTTAGTGGTGTTGTTGAAGGTGGGCATAGCTTCTGCCCATTTGGTGAAGTAATCGATGGTGACAACAATGTATTTGTGACCATTGCTAGAGGGGGGATTACAAGTCATGAAGTCGATGCCCCATTTACAAAAAGGGTCGGCAATGATGATGTGATGAAGAAGAGAGGGGGGAGATCGAGCTTTATTGGCGTAGAGCTGACATTGGTCACATTGTTTCACGACGTGAATGCAATCGTGAAACAAGGTAGGCCAAAAGTAACTGGCTCGGATAATCTTCTGAGCAGTGGATATGCTCGAAAGATGCCCCCCACATGCGCTGCTATGGCAGTCATTTAAGACTCTATCGGCCTCGTCAATAGTCAAGCATCGACGAAGAATGGTGTCAACTCCCCGTCGGTATAGGATGTCTTTGATGAGGAGGTAGCAGGAGGCCTGATGTCGAATACGATGACGATGATCTCGTGAAAGGTGGTTACCGAAATTTTGAGTTTGGAGGTAGACGAGGAGGTCGTCATACCAAGGATCATCTGAAGTGATGTAAAAGAGATGTTCGTCGGGAAAGTCGGTGTTGACCGGGGTACTGGTGGTGTCAGAGGGGAGGGCCATGACAAGTTTGGCGAGAACGAGGGCCTTCTTACTCTTAGGTATTGAGAACTCGAGGTCGTACTCTTGAAGGATAACGATCCATTGAGAAAATTTACCATTAACTTGTCGAGGACTGAGCAAGTACTGCATAGGGTTGGAATCTGTGACGACCTTTGTTGTTTGAAGCAGAATGTAGTGGCGCAGTTTCTGGACGGCGAGGACGACTGCTAGAGCAAGTTTCTCTTCGTGTTTATACTTCAAGGGTGTCCCTGAGAGGTTTTTACTAACGTAATAAATGACATGCTCATGATTGTCATCACCTAGCTAGATGAGGACTCTTGCTACTGATACAGTTGATGCTGATACGTAGAGGATATAGTCGCGATTGTAGTCAAGCTCACTGATTAAAGGTGTGTTCGAGAGTGTTGTTTTAAGATCGTCAAATGACTGTTGGGCACAATCGTCCCAGTGAAAAGTGATGTCATGACATAGTAAGCGAAGGAAACCATGTGCACATATGGCGTAGTCTAGGACAAATCATCGTAGAAATTTAGCTTTTCCCTGTAGGCTCTGAAGTTGACGTAAATTTTGGGGAGGTGGAATTTTGGTGATAGCTTGGACTTTGAGGGGGTCCATGGTAATACTACTTTGGGAAATAATAAAGCGGAGGAGGTGCCCTGTGGTGACATAGAACACACACTTGAGAAGATTCAAGTGGATGTTGTACTGACGACACCATTGAAAGATGATTCATAAATCATCAAGATGCTGGGTGCGTTTCTTGGATCGAGCTGTGAGGTCGTCCAAGTAGGCGAGGATGATATGAGCCAAATCGTGAAAGATGTATGTCATATCCTGCTGGAAAGTTGCGATGGCATTCTTTAAGATGAAAGGCATGACACAATATGCAAAAGTACCCCAAGGGATAGTGAATGCAGTTTTATATTGATCGGCGGGGTGAATTTGAATCTGATTATAACCAAAGAATCCGTCCATAAAGGATAGAGCCTCGTGGCCGGTGCAGTCGTCGATAATTTGATCGATAAAAGGCATTGGAAAGTTGTCTTTGGGACATGCATGATTGAGATCGTGAAAGTCTGTGCAAACGTGGATAGTGCCCTGTTTTTTGTTAACAGGTACAGGGTTGGAAACCCATGAGGTATAGGCGATGGGGTAAATGAACCCAACAACGTGTAATTTGTCAATTTCAGATTTGATGGCCACAACTTTGGATGGGTGTAGTGGTCGTTGTTTTTGACGAACTGGTGTAATGTCGGGCCAGGTGTCGATGCAATGTTCGACGATGGAGGGATCGAGGCCAGTCATTTCCGTGTACGACCAGACAAAAATATCCCAATATTCTTGGAATAGGGATTTATATGCGGTGAATTCCTGAGGAGTGCAAGAAGCTCCAATGGCGATTTCCTCGATGATGCCTTTTTTAATGGAAATGTCATTTTTAGTGGTTGGGGAAATGTTGGCCATGTTTCCTTCTTCAAAATAATCAGGGGTAGGAATGGGGTTTTTGAGCCAGTCGATAGGCCCTCATGGGATAAAATATTTGGTTTCGACCGTGTAAATGGGGTTTTGGTTAGGAGGCATGGAGGCTTCCTGTGGAAAGAAGAGTGTGCGGTGGTGTAGCGCATCCCATGGGAGGTCTGGGTGGTTTAATTATTCGTCGCATTAGAAGTGACAAGAATACAAGGGGTCATGAGGAGTGATATCAGTGACGGTGGTTGTGTGGTTTCCCCCTAGTGAATAAGTAGGGGGAACAATGTTAGGAGATGGTGAGGGTTCACTAGACGTAAACCATATATTGAAGTACTGAGGGGTACCTGTGGTAGTTGGGTGTAAAATGTCCGTAGGTGAATGAGTGGGAGNAGAACCATGGAGGCATTGGAAGGGCCTCGGGTTTGGGAGAAATGACATGAAGATCCACTAGTGATGAGGTAATGTCAATTATCGACTCCGCGGGCCGTTGAAGCAGGGTCAATTGGTGTTGCCTGTATTCAAGGATCATTGGACACTGGTATGTAAAATGAGCTAATGAATCATAGAGAGAGCAAGGGCATCTCATACATTCATTGACTGAAGTGGTGACATACTAGATGTCAGTGATATTGGTGGAGGAGGATGTAGCAGGACTAGGGTTGCTCTGGAAGCTCTGGCGTACTACAGTTAATGTCTGTCGAAAGCATTGCAGTGCTGGACAATGGTGGGTATAATGGCCATATTATGAACATATAGCATAAGAGAATTTGGTCCGCAACCCTTTACTACTTGAATGGGGGTGGGTAGTGGCAAGACTAGCCGTAGTGGCGAGTGTTGGGGGAGTGTGATTGAGTGGGATTAAATTTCGTAACTCGGGTAGAGATGGGAAGTTGTTGGTTTGGTGTCCTTCTTTCTCACATAGTGCACAAGGAGGTTGGATGCATGGAGGAAGTGGAGTTGTGGGCTCCTTTTTCTTTCTCCTGCCCCCAGCTGTGGTAAGGGGGTGTGGTGGGAGTAAGGATGGGAATCGTCATGGGGATTCCTTCTTTTTGGGGGGGGAGGCATGGTCGAGGGACCATCTCTGGTGGGTGTAAATACCAAACTGGGATTGCTAACACCATATTAGGTAGGGTGAGCGTGGTGGCTACCTTAAAAGCTTCGATGCATGGTGGAGGGTAAAAGAAGGGAATTTGGGTGATGGCTTGGGGAACTGTCTCCCAAACTGGAATATGTCCTTGGGGAGATGTGGAATCGGGGACTGGTGGGGCTGACGAGTGTGTAGAAGGTTCTTGAGGGGATTTCTGCGATGAGTGGGACGTCAGATATGATAGAAGCCTCTGTAGGAGGAAGGGTATCCTCTGTGTGAGTTTCGTTATATGATACGACGCATACTTGATTGGAAGGATGAAGGAGTGGTGGTGCTCCATGGTAAGTTCCTAACAATGATGGATCTTTAAAAATCCCAGGACCCATCTCGACAAGTGGATATGCATCGTGGCTTGTGTGAATGAGAGGAAGAATGTTATTGATGTTGACAGATGGGTTAGGCTCGTAATGTGAGACTTGGTCAATAGTAACGATCTTCCCATTGTGGGGGAACATCATTGTCCGAAAGATAGAAGATGCCACTGCCTTCATAGCGTACATGTAGCTACGACCAAACAGGATATTATAATCGAGTGGGGCATCGATAACTTCGATGTCGATGAGAATAGTCTTTCCCCCTAGTTAGAAGGGGACATTTTGGAAGAGCCCTTCAGGAGACGATGGTCGCCCGTCATAAGCTGGTAAAGTTATGGAAGAGGGTATGAGTTCGGGGGAACCAAGCTTCTACCATACCATTTTGGACATAATGCATGTAGATGCACCTTCAGTGATGATACATTGATGAACTGTGATGTTTCGTATTTTTACTGGTATTTGAAAAGTGATCAAGGCGGGAAGGCGAGGTTATCCACTTTCAATATCAAAGGTAATGAGTCAGGTATCTGCGGGGTTGAATACTCCCAAGGTGGAAAGTAAGGATTTCCGCTGAGTAGGACAAGTCTGGAGGACCTCCAATACTGACATGGCATCCGGGGATTATGCTAAGTCATCTACCAAACTATAGTTATGAGCTGCTCTAGCTTGTGGGTTGTGGACATTCCTGCGCAATGGGATGCGAGGGATGCGAAGCAGTGGTTCGGTGAAAGGGCAAGGAATCACTAATGGGGGTCCCATCGGTGTAGGGTTTGTCTCTAGGGGGATAGGAGGAGACTCAGCGGGTGCATGATACTGACGATTACGTGTTTGCAGAAGGATTTCTTCCTCACCAGTGAGGAGAATTGTGCAATCTGCTGGATTGTTGGGGTTGAGATATTGTCCCACCTAAGGTGGAGGATGTTGTGGGTCATGTTGGGTGTTTATCACACCTTGATGTGGAATAGGATTCTGCAGCATGGCAGGAGGGGGTTGTTTCACATATTGTTGTGGTGCCTGCTGAGGGGCAGGCGGTACTGGAGAATGGGGAAGACTACCAGAGTCTTTCAACCGTTTGAAATCAGCGATTTGGGGGCAATGATGAGTGTAATGGCTGAACTCACCACAAAGGGCAGAAGGGAAGTTCATTTTAACATTATTGTTATTTCTCCCTTGGCGTTTATTATTATTGCCCCCCTGGGGGTTTTGATTCCCTTGGTTCTGGTTGCCCCCATTGGATTGGTTCTGTTGGGGTTGATTCCCGCCTGGTCCTGGGTTGTTGTTGTTCCTATTTCATCCTTTCTTTTTGGCATTGTTCGATGGATGGGTTGGATTGGCTGTATTCAGCTGTTTGAAATTTTTGTATTGCTGAACTGCATAGGGTTGAACAAAATTCACCCCCGCATAAGGTTACGGGGGAGCCATGGGTTGTGGGGGACCAGAAAATGGGAAGTACAGATTCTGTGGTGGTAACGATCCATAAGGTACATAGGAAGGCATAGTGCTTTCTCTAGTACTATAAGTTGAGGTAGAGGGGGTACCAGAGTTCGTTTGAATAGGTGGATGTATGGGGGGTGCCGATGGTGGTCCACTGATGGGTGGAGGTATCACAAGAGGGTATGGTTGTTGATAAGGGGGTGGGGGGTAATAAGATGTGCCCCTGTATGCCTAAAGATATTGAGGTGTGCCATACATCGATGTTGGTTGGGGTTGTGGACTGTGGTGAGTGGTGGTACCAATCAGTCCATCTGCTGAGTGAGACATCCTAGGTTTGTCTTGGCCAAATGGCACAGGTTTTGGAAGATCAGGAAGTACAGTGTATAAATACCCTAATTGTGCATAGATGAGATCATATTGTTGGGCCTTGATGATGTCTTCCTCTTCAGATTGAGGGAAGGTGGAAGCTACATCCTTACCGAGGAGAGAGACAAGTGATCTAAGAAACCAGTCGAGACACAGTTGCTTGGTGGTTTCTGCTTTGCAAAAACTACATCGCCTACACCACTCATGAATGTGGTCAGTGATATGTGTGGCTGAAGTTTGTTTGAAATTAGAAAGTAGTTCTAGACCATTGTCGTGGCGGATGGGTAATTGGAAGAAGGTCAAGAATGCTTTGACCAATGACTCAAAAGTTGTGTGGGACCCTGATTTTTCTTCTACATACCATTTTGTCGATGGGCCAATGAGTGTGCATTGGAATAATCACAGTCTGATGGAATCATCCATAATGCTATTGGAGGAGTACCATAGGTGAAAGGTCATGACATGGCTGGCAGGATCATCGCCTGCCTTTCCTTCAAACTTTGGTATGTCTGAAGGTAGTTTGGTGGGTATTGCAAGCCATGTGGGAACATTCAATATAGGATCATTGGTAAGTTTACTGAGATCCAGTATGTTGAGAGAGGCCAAATATGGCATCTGCAGTGGGGGAGGAGGATTAGCTCTGGCCATGGTGTGAGTGTGTTGTGAACCTAACCCTTGAGGGGGGCTAGGTGGGTTGGTGCTTCCTCCTTGAGAGGAGGTTGGTCCCCCACTTCTGTGTAAAGGAGAGTGAGTGAACGGATGACCTTGGGAAGTGGACCCAAGTAATGTAGAACCAAGCAAAGCTAATCCTAAAATAGTAGCACTCACAGGAGTGTGTGAAGGAGGTGTTGATGAGTGGGCAAGACCAGACACTCCCCCTAAGATAAGAGGGAGGTTTTGCAAGCGTCGTGAACGACGGGGGTTCTGTGGGTCACCTATGATGTCCGACTAGTTGCGTGAATGTGTGCAAAGAGTGGTGAGAGTAATATAGAAACAAGAGCCTTTGCATTGAATGTTTACACAATATATATATATCCAAATCAAACAGTAATCAGAGGTACATCATACATAAAATGTGTTTTGAAAAAGAAGCATATATATGGGTAAGTGGGTTTTGTTCGCGTGGGGAATCAAAAGAAAACAAATTCTCATGTCCTATAAGACATAACGTCCTTCCTCTCAAATAGCACTGGACCTTCCAATAGTACTCAATAGTGGGGTATGAAGTCATTGGAAGAGAAACTAATGAAGGATGAAATAATTGGTTATAATGAGGGGTAAAGGGGGCATATCACGAAATATTTGGTGATATTTCCCAATAGCCACACAAAATCCAATCAAGGTGCAATTACATCCCACAATTTCTACCTGGGTAGATGTCCTAAAATTTGGTCACTAGGTACCTCGGTCAAAGTGCAACATTTAGATTTTTGGCCTAAGAAATGGGTCATGGGCTGGATCCCATACAAGAGGTGGGTGCCTCAAGGGGGGATGCACAGAACAACTGGACCTCGGCCTTCAACCCTTCATGGGTATCTCCCTGCCTTATGGTATTAGGAACACTTGACTTGGAGGATTTTCAGTTCCCTATTTGACAACTTCTATGGTTTTGACAATGTGAGAACCAGATAACGGGGAGTTATTTGGATGCCTATCCCCGAAATCCTACCTAGACTAAAATATTTCTTTTGGCACCTCCTGTGGAGGAAAACTTAGTGATTTTTTAGAAATAATTTAGATGTAGTTGTTTTGGGAGGTTGGAGGTGCAAACCAACCTCATTGATTAAAAATGGGAGTGGAGAGTTTCGTCAATAAAAGGGTGGGGTGTTTTCGGAATCCCTTTGGAGGAAACTTACTTTGACCTCCACGTTTCAAGAAGAATCTATGTGAGTGATAAGTGACTTTTGTGTGTGAGTGAAAGTGTACCAATTTTTAGTGAATTAGGTGTCACCTTGTTGCATGTGGACATTACTTGGTCCTTACAAGTGTTTGATTACCTAATTAACTAAGTGTCTTTGTTACAACCTTGCGTAATTCAAAAGTCCCTAGGAAGATAGCATGTGGACATGTGGTTTCGTTACTATCCTTTTAACTCCCTATTGTAATGTAATCTAAGAAAATCTTTGAAACTATCCTAGATTGATCATGTGGGCATATTTGGGCCCATTACAAAACCTTTAAACTTCCCTAGTGATTTGATCTAAGAAAGAAAATTTCAACACTATCCTATCTTTGTATCATGTGGGCATGTATGGGCCCATTACAATATTAATATGTGTTTGAAAAAGTAAACTAAGAGGAGTCCAAGAAGGGCTATTGTCCTCTCCTAAAGGTTTTAATGTTCTTAAGGGAAATGAAATCGTTTCACAATCTTTTTCTGATTCTCAAGATCGCTTGGAGGCGTGAGAGAGGAGCATACAAAGTGATTGTTATTCAACTTCTAATCCCAATGCAAGTTAAATGTGATTAAAAATGATTTCCAACTTAACTTGTGAGTCAAAACAAGCCATCCATGTGGTGAAAAATGAAAGCAAAGAAGGGAAATTGATTTTAACCTTCTAAGTGCCTATGTGTTTTTGACTAACCCCTTTATATGATGAGGGGACTAAGTGTGGTGGCTTGAAATAATTTTTAAGAAGGTAAATGGCCTTGCCCACATCTCAACAACTTTACAATGTGAATTTTTTCACAGATGCGCGGGTCTTAGTGGAGACAGAGGTGCATAGAGCACATGTGCGCAAATAGAGAAAAGTCAACGAGCACACATGCATAGAACAGAGCTGTGATTTAGATGCATGTGCACACGATGCGCATCTGTGGGCCTAAAAACCCGTGCATATTTTTCACACGGTCGAGAATGAAAAATCCGAATGGATTTTGCTCAATTCAGCTTGGAATTGGCTGAGTGGTAGGTTGGCTTAGGCCGGTTAGTGTACCTGCAAGTTAAACAAACTAAAAGAAGAGCAAGAAAAACCCAAATGGGGTAGGAAATTGATACCTTTCCCCAGCGGAGTCGCCAATCTGTTGCACCTCTTATGTCACCTTAGTGAGCAAAATAGAGGTGCTTGCAAGCTCAGTTGGGTCTGCTGAGCAGGACAACTATAAGGAAAAGAGTTAGGGAAAGAAATAGAAAACAAAAACTAAGGATTAAACTAAGAAATGAAATAACAACTAAATTCATGAGCATAGGGACATAGAAACAAAAATAACCATAAGACCCATGTCACCAATGATGAGGCTGATTTATTAGTGAAGTAATACACCAAGAAGAAAGGGGACTATGAGTCCCTTCTTCCTCCAAGGGAGGGCTCTTGGACCCCCACTAGCAAGCTCTTCTTACAACAAAGAAAAATGGAAAATGATGAAAGAACTCTTTGCAAATCCACTCAAGGGGTGAGATGGATTGCCCAATGCAATGGTGAAAATATACTCTTGGCAAGGATGGAGTCCTCAAGAGAATAATGGCAGCATAACATTACTTTGAATTCCTTGAAAAATGAAGTGCATCCATGGCCTTTTTATAACATTCCTTTGAGCTATTGTTCAACCACTTTATAGTATGAAAAGAGGCTAATTAGGGCATTTCTAGGTCTTTGACCAGCCCTCCAGTTGAATCTAGTCCAAATTTGAGTGTCAAATCGGCTTGGGAGCTGAACCATAAGTGGGTGGGAGGCCGACCACTCTCATAAATGCGTCGTTTCTCAGGTGTGCAACTTTTTGCGATAACAATCACGCATCGTGCGCATGTGCGTGATTTCTGTGTTCCTGTTCCACACATGTGCACACGCACCCAGTGTTTTCATAGCGCCCTTCAATTTTTCACTACTTTGTATAGTTTTTTACCCTTTTATGAATGCTTTGGTGTTAATTCAGGTGCATGGATGACTTCATCACTGTTTGACGATGATGAGTTCTTGTAACCATGTGTGGATGAAATTTTAGTGATAACAGTAATGAAGAGATAGGAGAGATTATCTCTATTACATCACTGAATTTGGGGCTCTAAAGAGAAAAATGGTGAATCTATTTCAGACTTCACCAAGAGATTCAATAAAATGTATGGTTGAATCCCAGATTAAATCAAACCAACTGAA
>SNQJ01S0060263.1:7466-42319 GCA_010110895.2 Picea sitchensis
TTGAGTCTATATATATGGAATCAGTTCCCGAAACAACCAACCAAGGGACCCCTTCTCCTAGGGAACCTTTTGTTTTTCCTTCTTATGGAAACATTGGTCCTCCTTTTATTGCCACTTTGAGTCTTCCATGATTCACTATTGGATTATTGGTATGGTTATTTTCCACTCTGATAATCCTAAAAGCATCGAGTGCTTCAAATGCAAGCACTCCACCCCAAGAAAATCAACCTCATGTTGACCCTTCGCCTTCTTCACTCGTCAGATGTTTTTCCCTTTCTTCTTCTTTGCCTAGTGAAAGCTCTGAAGCTAGTAACCAGGTGGATAAGAAGAAGAAGAAGAAAAACAAGAAGGGGAGGAAGCTTCCAACCGCTGCAGGTCATGTTGGAAACAAACAACCAACTACTGTTCATCATGCTGGGAGTGTTGATGATGTCATTAAGACTACTTAGACAACTCATAAGCCCAAATTCCCTTGCAGAATTTGTAAGGGTGACCACTTTCTTAAGGATTTACTTGGTCTTCCCAAGGTCTTAGAAGTGTGGTCGATGGGTTCCCAACAACCCATGTCGCTAGCCTTTGGACATAATGTTGGTGACAACCAATCAAATAGTCATAGTACAATTGGGGAAAAAAAAAGTAGAGTCAAATTTCCTTGTAGGTTATGTGAAGGAATTTATCAAACTTACATTTTCCCTCATATGGATGAGGCTTCATGTTTGTTGGAAAACATTGTTGATGTCCAACAACAAATTCCAACTGCTTACCATATATTCTCTCCCAACCCGCCATTGGTTGATGAACCAATCAATCTGGTTCCATCATTGGTCAATCTAGTTGATCAAGTGATCGATCTGGTTCCATCATCGGTCGATCCAATTAATCAAGTGTTCGATCTGATTCCATCATCGGTTGATCCCACTCTTACCTTGAAGAGTGAAGTCAAAGTGGTCGATCTGGTTTCATCGTCAGTCGATCCCACTCTCCCCTTGAAGAGTGAAGTAAAAATGGTCGATCTGTTTTCATCATTGGTTGATCCCAATATTCCCTTGAAGAGTGAAGTTCCAGTGGTCGATCCAACTCCATTATCGGTCGATCCCGCTTTTCAGATTATTCTGGACTAGGGGGAATTTCACTCATTACCATGGAACCCCCTCCAAGTACTAAGATAATTTCCTTTGATCGGAATAGACTAATAGGCCCTCTCCTTCCTTCCTACCTTCTTTTCAAAATCATTGTGCAAGTTTGCAATATAAACATGTCACACTCTACTAGACAAAGGTGCCTCTGTTATTGTTTTATCCTCAACCACTTGGAAAGCTTTGGGTTCCCCTCAACTTGTGCCCGTATACCAAAATCTATTGGATTTTGACAGAAGAGCTAGTGAATATTTAGGGATCCTTCCTCAGTTACCTATTACCTTAGGAAGAAAAAAATTCTATATTGATGTGATGATAGTCCAAGGACCCTTGGATTTTAATTTACTCCTTGGGCGAGACTATGTTTATGCTATGAAAGCTATCATGTCCACACTCTTTCGAGTGTTGTATTTTATATATAATGGAAACATCGTGACTGTTGGTAATCTTTCATTTAATAATTAGGCCTAATCATTTTAGGACTGCCAACCATCTGACTCCCTTAAATGCTCCCAATATAATGGTATCCCCCCCGCCATAGGTGAATTATGTGGCAACTTGTCACATGCCTTCCACTACCGATAAGAAAGAACCTCTCGTTGTATGATCAACTTATTTTGTCTTAGATCCGGTAGTTGACATGGTGATCTATTCGATATGGCCATTATATATTGATCTCCCTACCCCTATTGTAGCCCTCGACATGTATTCCTTTTGAAGCATTGTTCTTCCATCCAACGAAGATCTCTTGGAAGCCATGATCGAGGTATTCCCCTTGACATGTATTCCTTCCATAGCATTGTCCACTTGGAATCCATGATCAAGAAGGAGTCATGAACATGGTTTTTCTTTATCTGTGGCAAGATCGTTAAAAAATGAAACACAGGTATGGGAATCAAACCCAAGAGTCATGAGAATAGTTCATGTTTCTGTGTTAAGATCGTTAAAAAATGAAACAGCTAGACATGAGCATAGTTATTTTCCTATCTCAATTTCTTTTAAAAATGCAACAGACCTCTTTCCCTCCCCCTCTGATTTCTTCAAATATTTTACTATATCTCTTGACTGAACCTTCATTTCATCTGCCAATGTCGGTTGATCCTCTTTCTTCCTCTGGTGAACATTTACCTATTAGTAGCCAAGAGTATAATCGACTATAGAAATTGGAGACCACATAAGATTTTGCATATGAAACAAAGCTTCGGGGGCATATCTCCAGCCTCTGGGCCTCATGCTGGAGTTAATCCGCTACCATTTCAAGATGGGGGAAAACTACCAACCACCCATGGGTATCACTCGAAACATTTGGACTTTGCGTTGGGAAGTTCTGAGCACAGTTAGTTTTTAGTTTCAAGCTCGCGAAAAAATGAAACCTATCCAAGCATAGTTTTACTTTGTTTCAAACTTGTGTAAAAATGAAACCAATACCGAGCTTAGTCTTTGTTCTCTCTCGTGCTCATAAATACATAAGAATAGGTTACCGAGATTAATCTTTTTTCTTTATTGTGCTCGTAAATACATGAGAATAGGTTACCGAGTATACTTTTATCACTTTTTTGGGCTCATAAAAGCTATACGAAAAAGGAACTTTTTGAAGTTTCCTTTAAGCCCTTTTCAGACTCTCTAAATATGAAAATATTGTTGAGAGAGCTTGTCTCCTTTCACACTCATTAAAGGATTTGAAAGGGAATCTGTCGAGCGATAGTTTAACCCTTTTTCGGTCTCGTTAGACTAACTACAAAAAATGAATACTCTATTCTATCATGGCTAGAAGAGTTCTCTAAGGTATTATTTTCTACTTTTTCGAGCTTGGGAGACTAAATTTATGAAAACGTTAATATTGGAGTTTTCTTTCAATGTTTTTCAAAATCCCTACACATGAAAGACCGTCGAGTTTACTTTCCTTGGACTCGTAAAACATACATTTAAAGACCCATCTGGGACCGAACCACTCCTTCCTAGGGTTCATTAAAAATACTCCAAAGGATGATCTTATATTACAAGCATATGTTATCCTCCTCAAGATTATGTAAAAATAAAGAGGTACTCGCCAGAAATGGTGGGGGTAAATTGGGAAGGGAATATGTATTAAATTTGTATTAATTATATGGAAGTAAGTCGTTCTTGAACAAGACATCCTTTCACTCCTTGTGTAAAGTTTGGGAAATCCACTCGTATCTTGATAATCATACTCCTTTGTAAGTTTACACTTTGGTCTGTGATCCTCTTTTTGAGTCAGTTCTACCAAGACAATTGTCACATCGTCAATATGTTCAAGAGAAGTTTAACCTGGAAAGCCTTTTATCGCGTCGATCAGTTCTGCAGTTCTTAAGCCTTTTAAAGTGTCGTCCATTCCTAAGTCAGTCCTAAATCATTCTGTGCTTTGATCTACTTCAAATATGTGTACCTGTTTCACGTCATTGATAGGGGATACATCAATTCTCTCTTGCAACGAATCACTACCTATCGACTTCAAAACATTATATAGGAAGTTGGTTTAGGAACTTTACAGTACCTTGGTACTTACATGCCTCAATGGTAAGTTTCCTCTCCTTCAATGACATGTTTTCATCATTGACCTTCGATTGAATTATTCTATTAGTGCTCGACTTCAACTCATCTATTCACACTCAATAGAATGTACTTATGTACCTTAAGGGCCACCATCATTATTGGTGGTTCCTTTTTCATTTGTTAACATTTTTCATCATTGACTGGTAATCAGATGGCTTCTACCATGTTCGACTTCGACACCTTTATTCATGTGGTTAGATTCGTACTGTGGAACAATAGAGATGAAGACCCTGGATCCTATCTGATAGATCCAGGTTGCAATGGAGTATTTTGAGTATGTATTATTGCATATATCCACAATGTATGTCTCATGGCTATGTTCAAATTTGATTCTTTATGACAGATCCACAATGTATTTTTGGTGGCTATGTTCATATTTGAGACATTACAGCATGGATCCACGGTGTATTTTGGTGGCCATGACCTATCTTACTTGACATGTATGTTTCCATGATGATACTTATGCTTTGAGTCACTTGTATTATGAGTATGTGAATTCCTACCTCAATGATGATATATATTATTGTATTGTAACTCCTTGTTTGTTGTTGACAGGTTTCTGACTGATGTGTTCCCTGTTTCAACACCCACACAACAAATTATTTCAGCTATCACTCCTTTTCTAACTTCATACTTTGGGGTGTATTCTATTACACATTATTTTCGTCACAACTACAACCATTGATGATGTGCACCTACCCTTTTTCATTCAAAGGATTATTGATTTAATCCCTGAAGAAGATGTAAGAAAACCCTTTCCTAGAGAGATGAAAATATGGAAATTTCCTTTTAAAACCCTAATTTATGAAAGTGTTTCATGTTGCACCATTGCATCATGCGACACCCTTAAAGTGTCACATGTTTAAAAACAATAGCCTGCGACAGTGTTGCATGTTTCTAGTTCATAGGGTGGGACATTGTTCATATGAAGGAAAAAAAAAAATCATGAAATTTCTAGAATAGAAGCTTCGAGGACGAGGTGTCCTCTAATCCTGAAGGTATAATATTTAGGGACTCCTGAAAGTGTGGAAATGGTTACCCCCTTAGGGATACCTTGTAATGGAATGTGCTCTATAGTCTGCAAGGGATCACTAATGTCATGTTTGATACCTTCATCATCACTTTCATCCTCCTCATCATAAACTACCTCAATATAATGGACTTTACCCTTGCCCATACATATATGAATTGGTTCCCATGGATATTTGCATCTGAAGCAAATATTCTTCTTCCTTAGTTCTTTCTAAGTCTCCTCACATGCTATTTCCTTCCCTTTCCATGACTTCCGAGGAAATTTGGTCTCCTTGCCTCCTTGAGGGATGAAGTATTTTATTGAAGCCTTCTTGTTAACTACATCCTTCATATCCTAGGATATCATGATGGCCTCCTGTAATGTGGTTGGCCTAAAGGCCTTCACCCATCCTCTTAGGGGTTCAACCAGTCCTTCCATGAATAACATCACCAACCTCTGTTGAGAGATATCTATCACCATAACTTCCATTCTCTGAAATTTTGTGATGTATGCTTCTGGTGTGCATGTTTGTTTCAATTGTGCCAACTCTTTGAAGTGTATTTCAGGGTCCTTCTAGTCAAACCCGTCCATCAATATCTGAGTGAAGTCCACATATAAAGTGATGTTAATGTGTCCTAATGTCACCATCCCATGGTACCACCATTTGTGAGTTTCTCCTTCCAAGTGAAGAGTGACATATTGAATTGATTCTACTTCGAACATTGGGTTGAGTTGGAGATACGTGTCTAACTTATGTACCTAGGCCTTGGTCGTACTTTTTGTTGATCCATTGAAGGGTGGAATAGTCAAACTTCCCACCTTGCGCATGAGATCAAAATTCTGTGGGCTCGATGTTCCTCTATTCCCCTCCCTTGTGTCATACTTATGTTTGACTTAGCAGAAGTATTTATAGGAAATTTTCTCATGGAAATGTATCTTCCTGTCTCCTGAAAAAATATTGTAGTATCTGGATCACCTCATTGTTGTCTCCCATCCTTCCTTTTGGTTCTAATTCTACACGTTTTAGTTATTTTTCTCTTTCTGGTGATTCTCGATAAGTTTTTCCTTCACACCCATTTCTTATAGGAATCAATGTAGTCACATGATTGTAGAATCACTATCTTTGATACCACTGTAATTCTCCAAACTAGGATAGATGGGAATTATATGTGTACTACCCAAAATTATTATTCTTCTTTGTGTGATTTTATCAAATAGTTTGTTGGAAGTGCCAAAAGTAGCTTAAGCATAGATCATATATCCATTACACAAAGAATTGAGCAGATAATAATGGCATCTTATTATGGATGGAAGTTCCCCAAAATCAGTACAATGATAACTAATGGTTGTAATAATAGCTGCAGACTACTACTAAGCACACAAACTAATGGTTGTCAGGAAGAATCACAATCTACTACAGAAAACAACACAATGGAACCTAGAATGATGCCAAGATATGGAGCCCAAGGCTCTTCAATCCATCCTCTGCTATGCTCTAGTGACGTTTTATCTACGACCGATCCTCCAATTGATTCATATCTCTTCCCATACCCGATCTGGTGAGCTACTGCAAAACCCCCAATTCACAAGGGTCCTCGTAGGATGCCTGCAGGGTGTCTAGCGAGGCCTCGTGGGATGACCCTAGTTCAACCCGTGGGAATGCCTCTTCTTCCAAGTGCAAGAAACCCTCCTGACACATGTGGACCTGATGAATAGTCTCCTCCAAAAATTTGTTGTAAACCCCCTTTCCAAGATGATCTTACTTCAAATTGACTCCAGGACAAAAACAAGCACCACAATGAAATCAAATGAGGATTCTGAATGAATCCCCCTTTTTTCTATCTAGGGTGTATATTGTGCCATCGAAACTAAACCTGCAATGGAAGGGTTTTTCCCAAAACCCCAACGAAAAACGTTGGCTACAAGAGAACTCAATAAGATATCAAAACATAATGCCAAGGGGAAGGGTTGCTCCTCCATTTATCCCTCCTTTGGATCTTATAGATATTTCCCCCATTTTGACTAAATCAAATCTTCACTTTATTTTCCCTCCATTTCCATTAAATATAATTATTTATTTTATTTAAGTCACTTTTAGGGTTTGACAATATTTTTACCCTCCTTGACTCCCTTTTCCCTTGTTGACTATAGCCTATGGGAGTCATATAGGCTATTGATTCATCCTTATCACTTGGAAGGGGACATTACAAATTCACCCTGGATTCAATGACCATCTCTGAGACAAAATATGGATCCAAAGTTGTTTTTGGAGAGGTTGATCACCATTCTAGGTTGTATACCTTCTCACATTGTGTTCCTAAATTTAATTCAGTTATGCTACTAACACATACAAATGATGAAAGTATATTATGGAATGAAAGGTTTGGACATTTGAATTTTAGGTACTTGCAACAATTGAGTAAGTAAGGAATGGTAACTAGTCTACCAAACATAAAATTCATAGATGGAGTCTATCAATGTTGCATACTTGTCAAACACCTTGAAGAAAATTTTTGAGGAAGGAAAAACATGGAGAGCATCCTCCATTCTGCAGCTCGTGCACAATGATGTAGCTGGTCCTTTCCCACACCCATAAATAAGAAAAGAAATATATGTCCTTAAATTCATTGATGACTGGTCCAGATTCACATGGATCTACTTTCTCAAATTCAAATATGAAGTCTTTACATGCCTTAAAGATTTCAAGGAACTTGCAGAAAATCAATCCTAGAAAAGAATCAAGATCATTTGCATGTAAAATGGAGGAGAATATGTAAATCAAGATGTGAAACATCTCTTTTATGAATATTTCATACAATTGCAACATGCAGTTCCATATACTCCACACATAAAAAAATGGTAACAAAGAGCAAGAACCGATCCTTGAAAGAGATGACTAATTGCATTTTGCATGCAATATATCTTCCTTCAAAATCATGGGATGAAGCAATAAACTATGGCACATACATTCAAAATAGATTTCCCCAAAAATCCTTGAAAGGAATGACACCTTTTGAATCCTGGAGGGACAAGAAAATGGAAGTCACACACTTCCACATCTTTGGGTCTTGTGTATGGGCCCACATCCCTTCAAAAAGAGGAAAGATTTGGATCCTCAAAGAAAAGAATGTATTTTTGTGGGTTAAAAAGTAGGTGTAAAGGTGTACAGATAATTGGATCCTTCAACAAAAAAGATAATCATTGAAAGAAGATTCATATTTGAAGAATCTCCCTTGCATGCATTCCATGAGCAACCTACAAAAACTTCTTTGCCTCCTCTTGAATAAGATATTAGAGATGATTCTTTCTATCATTTAGATCAGATTTCAGAATCTGATTAAGTTGTACATGAGCATGCATGTGTTGATCCTTATCCTAGAGAACTTTGGGCACAAAAGACCATACAAGCTACCAGAGATATAGTGGGAGATCATGTTGATCGAAGGAAGATAAGATCTCAATTTGAGGGTGCTTCACATGTTCTCACAACTACATAACTATGATTTCCCATGCATTTTTATATGGTTCTTGCATCTGACCCTCATTCCTATCTAGAGGATGGAGGGAATCCTTATTAGGAAGAAACCATGAATGAGGAATACAATTCCCTCATTGAGAACCAAACTTGGGATTTGGTTCTGCTTCCATCCAATCAGAAACTTGTTCGATGCAAGTGGATCTGTAGGAAAATGAAAGCAATAGATGGAATTGTAAGCATATAAAAGTCAATATTGGTAGCCAAAGTCTTCCAACAATTTCATGGGATCGGCCATGATGAAACATTTGCACCAATGGACAATATGGATTCCATTCGGTTGGTTATCTCTATTGCAGCAACAATAAGGTGGGAGGTTCACCATATGGATGTGAAGAATTATTTTCTTCATGGTGATATCAAAGAGGAAATCTACATGGAGCAGCTGTAAGGGTATGTACAAAATTCATCACTAGTTTGCAGACTCAAGAAATCACTCTATGGCCTCAAGCTGGCACCTAGAGATTGGTATGCCAAAATGGATTCATACCTTCTCTCTTAAATTTTCATTTGATGCAAATCTGATCCAAATGTGTATATGTTGAGATCTATTGATTCTCCCTTGATTAAAATATTGTATGTAGATGATTTATAATCACAGAAATTTTAGCCTTAGCCATTTTTGTAGTCAAAACCACTTTGTATGATAGGTTTTCCATGACTGATATGGGTCTACTACACTACTTTCTTGGTCTTGAAATCAACCAGGCTGATTCAGGAATCAATATGTCTTAGTCAAATTATGCCACATATATCATGGTCAGATTTCATATGGCCAACTACAAGCCATCTTCCAAACCTTTCCTATATTGGGTCAAGTTAGAAGATGACGATGATACACCTTTGGTTGATTGTACCAAGTATTGTCATTTAGTGGGGAGTCTTATTTGTCTCACCCACTCTCGTCCTGACATCTCATATGTTGTTGTATTTTTTTCCATATACATCCAAGAACCGCATGAACTACATTGGAAAGATTCCAAGCATGCACTTTAGTATGTCAAAGGTACACTAGCCATGGTATACATTATGTACCAGGATGTACCTTGGATATTGTCAGCTACACTGATTCAAATTGGGTTGGTGATAACAGAAATCACAAGTCCAGCTTAGGATATGTTCTTAGCTTGGGATCTGGCCCCATATGTTGGTCCAACAAAAAGAAATCTACCATTTCTTTTTCATCAACAGAGGCTGAATATAGAGGTGCAGTTAATGTTACAACTCGGGCCATTTGGTTGCAACACTTCTTCACATATCTTGGTATACTATTTCATTGACCAATTTTTATCTGGCGTGATAATCAGAGTACACTCAAGTTTTGCAGAGATCAGTACAATGAAAAAGAACCAAACATATCGAGATCCATATGCACTTCATCTAAGGACTGATTCATGATGGGATCATCGATTTGTAGTACTTTCCCTCTTTTGAACACATTGTAGACATATTCGCTAAGACATTCACCGAGAAGAAATTCACATATCTTCAAGACCTCCTTGGGGTGAAGGCAACCACTATGTAGCAACTGCCATAGTCAACATTGTGTTTTGAGGGGGGGGTTTTGTTATCACAAGATTTTCCCTATTTCCTCATATTTCATATTTTATATTTTTTTTTCTCATAGATGCATTGTACATGGGTACCCAACATGGCTTATTTCCGAGCCCCATTCATTGTATACTCCTTAGTAGTGCTTTAGGGGTATTGGAGATATTTCACACTCACCTAGTATATGTTTTCCTATGTTCTATAGTCTATGTTGAGGGTGCCACTTGGTCTCCCATGGTGAGACATATTCTCCACTAGATGAGAATATTCTCCCCTAAACAAGGTCGCCACCTCTTCTCCATTCATTACTCAATTGTACATTAGTTACACTAGTGGATTCTAGTATTGTATGGAAACCTTGTAATTATCACCAAGTGTTGCATGCACACCTTGGAATCATCACCGGGAGAGTTCAATTCACATGCATGAGGCTAGGATGGTGCACCACATGTGCATGCGTGAGTGAATCTCATATCCACTTGTGTAAACTAGTTAACTATTGACTGCATGGCTGATTAACTAGGACTAGGAGGAAATTTACTTAGGTTTTTATTAGTGCATGTCCACATCATCTCTAGACTCACTACTATGGCACATTAGTTGACCATGTAGAGTATATCACATGTAATTTTTCCATTCATTCATTGTGGAATCAAATTTTGTTCATTCTCTCTTCATCTTCTTCTCTCAAAACTTTCCAATTGTTGTTGTTCCTTGTTGCATGCTAGATTCTCTTTGCGGGTTCTACATCAATTGCATAGGACCATGCCAAGGATCTATGCAACTTTGGACAACATTCAAGAAGAATACCAATATCATATGATTGAAGTATAAGGTAATATTGATAATCATCCCATAGCCATTTTAATTGATTCTGGTGCTATCCATAGTTACATAGATCCTAATCTTTGTTGGGAGATTTAATTTGCAAAGAAGCAAACATGGGAAATCTTGGTTGGTTTAGCAAGCCACAAGAGATAAGAAAAGAATCAATGAGTTGGTTAAGAATTGTCCTATGGACATGAATGAACTCAACACAAAGGTAGATTTGAATATCATACCTTTGGGTTCATATGACTGCCTAATTGGTATGGATTTGTTGGACAAGCATCATGCTATCCTAGATTGTTACAACAAGCTATTCACTTGTCTTGATGAGGAAGGAAACTTGAGAACAATACAAGTTATTCCAAGGAAAGTATCAATCAGAGAAATTTCAGCCTTGCAATAGAAAAAAAAGCTTTAGGAAAGGATGCCAAATATATGCAGTTCATATGGAAGAGGCAACCAATGATAAGGTGCCAAATATTGAAGATTATGTAGTCTTGTGATAATTTAAAGATGTTTTTGGTGAAATACCAAGTTTTCCACNTAGAAAAAAAAGCTTTAGGAAAGGATGCCAAATATATGCAGTTCATATGGAAGAGGCAACCAATGATAAGGTGCCAAATATTGAAGATTATGTAGTCTTGTGATAATTTAAAGATGTTTTTGGTGAAATACCAAGTTTTCCACCAAAGAGAGACATTTATTTCTCTATTGACTTGATGCTTGGAGTTGTCCCAGTGTCCAGGACTCCTTACAAAATGAGCACACTAGAGCTAAAGGAATTACAAATTTAGCTTGAAGATATTTTGAATAAGGGGTACATACACCCAAGTGTCTCATCTTGGGGTTCCCCAGTGCTCCTTGTGAAGAAAAAGGATGATATCTTAAGGTTTTGCATCCATTTCAAGATACTAAATAAGGTTACCATAAAGAACAAGTATCCTTTGTGATCCGTCAGGATTTTTCGAAATGACTTATGGATGAGTTTTTATTTGCATGCATTTATTAACCATTGGGAAACTTAACGAAAGAGAGAGAAAAGTAAATTAATTATACAACCATTNGGCACAACTTTGCCTACGTCTTCGGGCCTTTTCTCTGTGAGGGAGGCTTCTTTATTTCTTTTCGAAATCTTATTAGTACATATTTACAATGCCTATTGGCTTCTAGACTGATCTGGTCATGTTCGCCATGATATCTAGAATCTTGCACAACTTACGGCACCTGAAATGGATGTCCCGAGCTCTCAGAAATCGTCCGACAACACCTCTACCTCAACAGCTTCCTTGCCTCAAACTGGCTTAGACCTGGCTTTGCCTCAGCATCTCTGCTCTCCAAAACCATCCAAAAGATCCATAAGCTTACCAAATGGCCTCAACATGGCCTTGGTTAAATAGTGGGAAAGTTGGTTTCTCATCCCCAACTTCCTCCCAAGAATTAGGCTCTAAAAAAGCCCAATAACTCCCAATTACATTAAAAATGGGTTAAATTACATTAATAAATCAAGAAGTGGTTTAAAAAAAACCACTTTCAACTATAATGTAGTTATATAAAACGGGCCTAAGCCCCCTCCTGGGCGCGCGCACCTCTGGCTTGGTCGTATGTAGGCCATGTGGCCACGCGCTAGCCCAAAGGGCTAAGCGCGGGCCACCCCAAGCGCTCTAACACCCGGTTATATGAGCGTATGCAATAAAACCAAGGTTTAATATATACCCGTTTGCAAACTTTAAACAAAACCGCGCGCTGTCAAACAAAACGCCGCGCCATGTAACGGTTAACAAACCGCGCTATAACTGTTGGCTAAAATCAAAACCACGTTTAAACATTTAAACGCGCGCGCCAAACATTATAATGAATATAATCGGGGTCTATTGTGTTAAAACCCCCGCGTCGAATTCCCGCGCTCCATTTTAACACAGTGTTCATATGTATATCGAGGGTTGGGGCTTAGACCCCGGCCCTTTACCCGCCGAACCAAACCTCACACCACATTAAATAAACTTTCCATCGTTTACGTAACAAGTGACAACCGGTGGTGTAGTGGTCGGAGGACTTTGTTAAAGCGTTGCGGTGGGGAGAGGTCCGAGGTTCGAATCCCCCCCAACCCCAATTTTTTTTTAATATAGCCCTCATTGGCTAAACCCGGGGTGCCATGTGGCAGCCCGTGATTGGGCCACGTGGCACCTTAAAAACCAATTAACACATGCCACGTGTCAGTCGCCCATTGGTCCACGTCACCTGCCGCGTCGACTTTCGTACGTCCAGTCAGCACTGCCACGTCAACACCACGTCACTTCCGTACGATCCAGTCATCATGCCACGCAAGCCTGCCACGTCAGCTGCTGACGTCACCCTGCCACGTGTCACCCTTTCAGTGTTGACACGTGTCACTTCGGGATTGGTCCAACTGTGCGCCGAAAATGCCAAAAATGCCTGACACGTGTCACGCTCCGATGCTGCCACGTGTCCTGTACGGAACCTTCCATGTGTCGTCATACGGACTGACACATGTCCTGTACAGACTGTACGGACAGGTACAGTCAGCATCCCAAAATTTTGCCTGTTTGGCTCGACGGACAGAATGCGATATCTTCTTCATACGGACTCTGTTTGACATAAAAATTATACCACCGGAATCAGGAAGACGAGCCAGACGCAATGGTGTTGGTTTCGTCGAATTCCGAGCACTTTCATTTTTGAGCATTTTTCATGCCCTGACAGCCTTCTGAATCCGATTTCGGATCACTTTGCCAAGGATTGATGATCTATTTGATCAATTGAAGGGTGAAAGTATATTTTCTAAGATTGACTTGAGGTCATGCTATCATCGGGTGTGAATTAAAAAAGAATATATCAACAAGACAAAATTTAGGACAAGATATGTATATTATGAGTTTGTGTTGGTGCCATTTGGGTTATCAAATGCACTAGTTTTCTTCATGTGTTTGATGAATGGAGTGTTTAGAAAATATCTAGAAAATTTTGTTATTGTTTTCTTGGATGATATTCTCATCTATTCTAAGTCTGAAGAAGAGCATGAGAAACACTTAAGGATGGTGCTACAAGTACTGAAAAATCATAAACTATAAGCCAAGTTGATCAAGTGCTCATTTTATCAGAGGCATATTCATTATTTGGGTCATCTTATTTCAGAGGAAGGAAAAATAGTTGATCCTAAGAAAATAGAAGTCGTTAGAGGATGATCGTCACCAAATAATGTCTCATAGGTGAGATCATCCATAGGACTTGCAGGTTATTATAGAAGATTTATTGAAGTTTTTTCAAAGATTGCACACCCAATCACTTCTTTGCAAAACAAGGGTGTGAAGTTCAAATGGACCTTTGAATGTGAAGAAAGTTTTCAGCACTTGAAGAATTTATTTACAAGTGCACCAATATTGAAGATTGTTGATGCAGATGAGAATTTCACTGTGTGCACTAATGCATGCAAGGAAGGGCTTGGTGGAGTGATCCTTACACAAAATAGGTATGTGATATGCTATGATTATAGGAACTTGTTGAAATAATATGAGAGGCACTATGCCACACATGATTTAGAGTTGGAAACCATAGTTCATGCCTTAAATATGTGGAGGCATTATCTCACGGGAAACATATTTGAGTTGAGGATAGACCATGGTGGTCTGAAATATTTGTTTGGATAACCAACATTGAATTCCAGACAAGTTAGATGGTTGGAATTCCTTAGTGAATATGGATTTCATATAAAGAATGTCAAAGGAAAAGAGAACAAAGTGGCTGATTTACTCAAAAGAAGAGTGCATGAGATCCATGCTATAATACCCCAAGGTCGAGCCCCAAATGAATTGTAAACATATTTTATAGGCTGGTGAGCCAAGTGATAATAATCTAGGAGGCTTATGTAATTATTAGGCTGGAGAGCCTAGATGTTGAAGGATTGTGAGCCTATTTTTTTATATGTAAACACTCATATCATTAATATAAATACATCACTTCGTGTAGACCGACTACAATAAAAGAGTATGGGGGACTAAGCTCCACTAGGTAGGGAAAGGGAGGGGCTAAGAGACTAGGAAAAAGGGATAAGCTTGCGGGATTAACTCTAAAAGGGAGTATTATATTATTATTTCCTAAAGACTATGGTAGGGACAACTATTTTATCCTAAGTCTCATGGAAGAGGGAATAAATACCAAGTGGATAGAAATGAGCTCCAGGAGGGCCATGTGTCAATCATGACACATGAAAATATAGGTGGGGAAAAATAGTTTGTTTTCCCATATTTCCCCATTCATTCACACACGAATCCATCCCCCCATCATTGACCTCTGCATTATTCACGCACCTCTGGAACCTGGAAGAATTTTGAGTTATCTTGTACTTTACCTGTGAAGTACAATGCACCTGTACTTTTCCTAAGCATGTATCATGCCTTAACAATTTGTTGTTGTTTCCAATGCAGTCCCTTGTCTGAGCATGGCTTGCTTCCATCATCTATTCTATACCCAAGATTTGTTGATTCCATCACCTTTACTTGATCGAATAAAGAGCTTGACTAAAGAAGCAGGTTGTCAGGCATGTGGTTTGAAGAGAAAAGTTTTCAGGCCCGTGGACTAAAGAAGTAGGTTGTCAGGCCCGTGGACTAAAGAAGCAGGTTGTCAGGCATCTAAGAAACTCTCTCCAGGAGAGAGAGATTGTTGGGGAAGTGATTTTTCCAGAGGGAGCCCAACGACAGCTATAGTGCTCTGAGAATTCATGTTTGGCATATTGTTGAAGCCCTGGAAGGGAAGTGGGGAAGCCAAAGGACTGTTGAGCAGAGAAGGGGAACACTTCCTAGGGTGGGAAATGCATGTTGGGAATAAGAGGTTGTAGGTTGTAGCGTGAGTTGGCTCCGGGGACAAAATCCTTCCTATTGACTGTGCAACTTCCAGTTGTCCCAGCCTAGCCAAGGAATCCCTTTACCCGAGTGGAGTTTAGTCCCAGCTCGAGGGTGACCTACTGCTGAGAGTGATGAGAAGCGTGGTCTAAGGCTGGGAGATTCATGGAAGGTCTTCACGTAGTTGGTGGTCTTCTATAAAAAGACAAGTACCATTTATGTGTTCATTTGCATTCCGTGTATTCGTACATGTCTATATTTATGAGTTTTTACTATATATGTTGTATGTATATGCTTAATGTTATTTCCACATTAATCTTTGTATTGGAGGAATGTAATTTTCTGTTAATATTTATATGTATGATGTTTCGCAAGAGTTTCTGTGTGGCATAGCCTAGCAGGTCTATGGATGGGTATGTACATTTTTGAATATCAGAATCATGAAAGTTCTCAATATGGAAATTCCCCCGCCTGGGAGGCCCGGGGTGTGCTACCAATTTGGTTTCAGAACTTGGAAAGAGTGTTTTATGGAATAACATAGCCCGACCTAGGTGGATGGTGATGTTACAAAATGGTATCAGAGCTCCAATTTTCAACACTGAGCCAATATGGGTCGTGTAAGTGGAAATTGAAGCAAGAGTTCAGAAATAATTGTTGTCAAAGTTAGGAAAAATTTGATTTTTTGAACATCCATGAGTGCCAAGAGGGCGCTAAGAGCACACCCTAACTATGTCTGAAAGCTCAGAAGGTGTAGCGGTTCAATAAGTCCAACAGAGAAAAGAAACCACAGTAATCGTGGTTTTGGGACCACAAAGTTAGATTTGGGTCATCGAATCTGTTTGGGAGAAGGAAGATCCTTCACAACCGTCATATCTGGGAAAGAGTGTGATGGTTAACCTTCAAGTCCTTCAGACTTCGTTGCTTCGGAAAACCTTAATATTTTGAAAAAAGGAGGAAAAAACCTCGAAGCTCTGAAGTCCCAGAGTGGAGCTACACCATATATCATTTGGGGGAAGGCAGGCCATTCGATTCTCTAACTGGTTCGATTGTTCGGTGTTTGGGGAAATTTGTTTATGG
This sequence comes from Picea sitchensis, assembly GCA_010110895.2. Classification (NCBI taxonomy): domain Eukaryota; kingdom Viridiplantae; phylum Streptophyta; class Pinopsida; order Pinales; family Pinaceae; genus Picea; species Picea sitchensis. The sequence continues at coordinate 24,036 of SNQJ01S0060263.1, forward strand.
TTGCGTGGAGTGGAGTTTTCCCCAAAGTCCTGAAGTCAGGAACCAATCCATACCGTTCCTTAACTAGAGACATGTTTCCACAGATTAGCTAGTGTCTGGAATTTCGGCATTTGACAGTTCGGGTGAGGGTTCGTGTTCAGCAGTGAAATCCTCCAAAGTCTTGGAGCCCCAAAGTCCTGAAGCTCCTCGGAACACCTATTCGTAAAATCAATGTTCAGGTGTTTTGACATGCTCTGGCGTATAATTTTCCAAAGTCTCGGAGCCCCAAATTCCCAAATCTCTGGGAAACAACTATTAGAAATTTCGACATTCAAGAGTTATAAAGTAAGTTGGTGTGAAATCTTTCAAAGCCCGAAGTGCCAAAGTCCCAGAACACCGTAGGGACATGGCATGAAAACGTCACCTAGAGTGACGTGGATCTGTTCGGGAGATAGGAAGTTAGACGTTCGGAAGATGTGTTGTGTTATGATGAGAAGTCCACTGAAGTCTCGAAGCTCTGGAGCACTGAAGTAGTAACGGTCCAGAGAGCGGGGGTTTGGGAGTTTTGAAGTGTTCTGTTGTGAAAACCTTTGAAGCCTAGAGTTACGAATTCCCGAAGCATCGGATGTGACGTGGCATGATGACATAACCTAGGGTGACATGGACCCACTTTACACCTACCATGTGTCAACCTAATTCATGCTTTTGAAAATCTTATTTTACCAATTGTGACTTGACATGTGTCACTCGTTGGTGGGGCCATGTGTCACCACCATATTGTTGACAACAATACTAAGTGGACCCTAAAATTTTGGAAGTTCGGTATTCGGGATAAATTGTGTAGGACGTTGCAAGAACCTTCGAAGCGTGAAGCTCTAGAGAACTTCTCTAGTTCGACATTCGAAAGGAATGTTGTGTGATATAGGCGAAACCCCCGAAGCTCGAAGTTCTAGAGCCCTGAAGCTTTAAAGAAAGGTCTATATGGAACTTTGCTAGTTCGACATTAGGGGAAAATGAAGTGTGATGAAGGTGAAACCCCTGAAGCCCAAAGTTATAGAGCCCCGAGGTCCCGAAGCTTTGGATAAGCGCACATCAGCTAAACGCTTGGTCATATTCTTGGTCCTATGCAACTTCAGTCAAAATAAAAGGGGGATAGTGCCCAAATTGATGTTTTTAAACACAAAAGAGGGCTAGAAGAAGGAATATGTGGGGTTCGGAGCTGTACAAACCTATGCCTCAATATGTAAAAAAGGAATGTGTACTTTATGAGATGATCCAGCACAAGTCCAAGAGCCAATTCGACTATGAAGAAGAAGAACAATTATACAGAGATTACCTTCTAAGAAGGACAAATTTTCAAACATTCATAACTTCCTGCTCAAAAATTAGAATTGAGAAAGGGAGCAGTCATTGGAGAGATCTTGGTGATCTGAAATCGATGCTTTACACCTTGACTTCTATTTTAACAAGATATTTTCTAAAAATGCATGTAAATTATATGAGTGGTAAAAAAACTTAAATAATGAAGAGAACTTGCAGAAAACTCAAAGAGACAAATGATAAACAGATTGAACACCAAAAATTGATAACGGAGTTTGACAAATCTACCTACGTCTCTGGGCCTTTAGTTGTAGTGTGGGAGGCTTCTTTATTATTCCTCAATGCTCAAAAAAATCTACTTTGAAATTACATCACTCAGTTCTTTGAATGACTCAAATATACTTTTCTCTGTCTCAGGAACCCGATGCAACAGAGGGCACTCAAAAAGGCGGAGTAGAACTCCCGTAATAAGCCTTACAAGCTCAACTCCTCTTCTGGCTTCGCTGCCTAACTCTTGCTTCAAGAGTCACTTGTGGCTTGTTTCAAAACTACATAATGCTTGGTTTATATAGTATTGGGTTCGGGCATCACATCCCAACTTCCTCCCAAATTGTGGCCTCAAATTGGGCTCCAAATCCTCCAAAAAGGGGCAAAATCCACCAAAATCAGGCTAAACTAATTAAAAAATTCCAATTATATGGTTTTAAACCCACTTTGGCAAATTTGTATGGCGGTTCTCCTTTTCTCCATGCTCTTGGTTGCATGGCATGCCATGTGGCCAGGTGTCAGCCCCCAAACTCACCCCTACCCCCTATCTCTAGCTTATGGGTCATATGAGGAGCCATGTGGCCAGGCGCCAATCCATATACACCCTCGCCATCCACTCTAGGCCCTCGGTCTTCTTCTCCTGGTCACAAGCCTTGGTCAACGGAACTGGGGCTTCTCCCCCAACACCCAACTCATATCATAACAAAACCAACTTTGGAAGTGTGCCTAACAAGGCCCTCCCCTCCTCCCTTGTGGCTAGAAAAAGGTTGTTATGTCGTTTCTTGTGGATAGGTCAAGGGTTCGAAACTGCTGAAGTCCAACAAATTTTGACCGAAGCCTTATTGGCTCAATCCGAGGTGCCACGTGGTACTCTGTGATTGGGCCACATGTTACATTTTGACTGGCTCGTACATCCCAATCAACTGCACAGTAATCGATCATGTCGGTCGCCAACTCAACTGCACAGTCAACACCCCTTCCACGTGTCATGCCTGGAGGATTCCATCTATCACTCTGTATTGTCACGTGTCCTCATATGATTCTATCATGTGTCATTCGTATAGCCACGTGCCAACCTTTTACTGGTCCAAATTGACCTCTGAAAATGCCAAATTTACCTGCCACATGGCACGCTCTGATGCTTCCATGTCATCATGATGACGTCAACATGATCTTCCACCTATCATCCACGTCAGATCTGTACTTTGCACATGTCATGAAAACGTATTTCTAATGTCAATAGTATGGACTATTGACTTTGACTTTTTGCATGTTTTAGAAAAACTTCAGATTGCAATATCTTCGCCATACGAAGTCCATTTTCAAAAAAGAATATACTATCGAAATCTACACAACGAGCACTACACGATGGCGCTAGTTTTGTCTGAATCCGAGAACTTTGAATTTTTGGCCTTTTTGGATCCATTTGGATCACACCTCCCCACTAGGACCGTTTGGTCCTCCAAAAGGTTATTACATCAATTGACTACATCATTACATCAATCGACTAAAATAAACAATAAATAGTCTAGACTCAACAAAACATTAAATAGAGTCACTAAGTGATTTCATAGATCAAATCACTTTTATTACATCAAGTAAACTAGACATTGAATCGATGAAATATTTACATATGTCACACAAAATCTGCCCAGTTCCAAGAAGATGAGCCATATCCTACCGATGGAACTTCATGGTTGTTCTTTTGCTCTTCTACATCACCCTTCTTCTGCTCTGGCACTTCAGGACTTTTGGACCGTCTCAACTCTGGATGCAACTTCCAACAACTATCTTCACAATGCCCATTCCTTTGACAATGTGAGAAATGATTTTGTGCCGGGACAAATTTAATGAAGTCTTTCCTAGACCGAGCTGAATCCCCGTTGGATTTTCCCAACTCTTGTCTTGGTTATGTTGAATTCGCATGCAGATTCTTCTTGACCTGTAGTGTTGCATTATCCTGTCTTGGCATACTCCTTGTTTCCATGATCTTCTTCTGTATAGATTTTTCTTCCAACATAATGCAATACAATGGCTATGACTACCACAATATGTACATGGAATTATTCTTTTTATAAGTTCCATGACCCTAGCATGTTCTTCATTAAAGGTAGGTGAAGGAGATTTATACCTTTCGACCATTTTACCTTTCTTTTGTGACTCATTGTTTGCGTCACTGTTGGTTTGAGATTATTTCTTTCCTTTACGAGTTTGAATCCATGTTGGTTTTAGTTCAGGATGTCGATCCCAACAATGGTCAACATCGTGTCCAAACTTATGACAATGTGTACAACAAACCACTGGATTTTTGTCATCAGTAGACTCTTTTGTGTATCCCAATCCTTCATGGAGTGGTGATTCTCGCACCTCAATAGGCTTAGCTTTTCCTTGGCCATGATTTCCAAGACTTTGTACTTTCATGTACCCAAACTTGGATAGCATCTTCGTACCAATTCCTTTGTTATTCTTTTCAAAAGTGGAAATATCCTAATCGCCTGACTCCAGTTCCTGATTAGCTACAGGAGAAGATGGAGTATACTGAGTACTTTCTATTGGAGAGGAAAATATGCCCATGGCCTCTCCTATTGACTACTACTCAACTGGAGTAGTGGGAGTATATGAATCATCCTCATCTGATTTTCCACGGAATGGATGAATTTCATTATCCTTGATAGGACTCAGACTCCTAACATAAGGAATTCTTCCACCTGGTCTTTCTTCTGTTGCTAAAACCAATGTTCACAGCCTTTCCTTGTCTTCTTCGAGGATTTCTACTAATATTATCAGCTCAACATTTTCTCGTTGAATCTGTTTATTGATCTCCTCAAGTTCATGATTCTATCTCTCTTCAATATTTCCCCCATGCTTATTCACAATTCCCGCAATATAGTCAACCTTCTCTGATACCACTTGATATGAAATCGGTGGCTTACACCTTGACTTCGATTTTAACAAGATTTTTTATGACAATGCATGTGAATTATATGAGCGGTAAAAAAACTTAAAGAATGAAGAGAAATGGTAGAAAACACAAAGAGACAAACCATAAATAGATTGAACACCAGAAATTGATAACGGAGTTTGACAAATCTTCCTATGTCTTCGGGCCTTTAGCTGCAGTGTGAGAGGATTCTTTATTATTCCTCAATGCTCAAAAAAATCTACTTCGAAATTACTTCACTCAGTTCTTTGACTAACTCATTTGTACTCTAATCTGTCTCATAAACTCGATGCAATAGACGACACTAAAAAAGGTGGAGTAGAACTCTCACAATAAGCCTCACAAGCTCAACTACTCTTATGGATTTGCTGCCTAAATCTTGCTTTAATAGTCACTTGTGGCTTGTTTCAAAACTACATAATGCTTTTTTTTATAGTATTGGGGTTGGGCATCATATCCCAACTTCCTCCTAAAATCTGGCCTCAAATTGGGCTCAAGATACTCGAAAAATGGTCAAAATCCATCAAAATCAGGCTAAAATAATTTTAAAAATCCAATTATATGGTTTTAAACCCACTTTCATCGAGTCAATGTCTAGTTTACTTGATGTAATAAAAGTGATTTGATCTATGAAATCACTTACTGAGTCTAGTTAATGTTTTGTTGAGTCTAGACTATTTATTGTTTATTTTAGTCGATTGATGTAATGATGTAGTCAATTGATGTAATAACCTTTTGGAGGACCAAAAGGTCCTAGTGGGGATGTGTAAATATTTCATCGAGTCAATGTCTAGTTTACTTGATGTAATAAAAGTGATTTGACCTATGAAATCACTTACTAAGTCTAGTTAATGTTTTGTTGAGTCTAGACTATTTATTATTTATTTTAGTCGATTGATGCAATGATCTAGTCAATTGATGTAATAACATTTTGGAGGACCAAAAGATCCTAGTGAGGAGGTGTGATCCAAATGGATCCAAAAAGGAAAAAAATTCAAAGTTCTTGGATTTGGACAAAACTAACGCCATCATGTATTGCTCGGTGTCGATTCCGAAAGTATATTCCTTTTTGAAAATGGACTTCGTATGGCAAAGATATCGCATTCTAAAGCTTTTCCAAAACATGCAAAAAGTCAAAGTCAACAGTCCGTACTGCCGACATCAGCAGTACATTAGCATGACACATCGAAAGTACATATCTGATGTGGATGATAGGTGGCATATCATGTTAACGTCACCATGATGACATGGAAGCACCCGAGCATGCCATGTGGCAGGTAAATTTGGAATTTTCAGAGGTCGATTTGGATCAGTAAAATGTTGACACATGGTTGTACGAAGTACATGTGGTTGTACGGATGACACATGGCAGGATCAGATGAGGACATGTGATAGTACATATTGATAGGCGGCATCCTCCGAGTGTGACATGTGGCAGGGGTGTTGACTGTGCAGCTGAGTTGGCGGTTGATATGATCGATTACTGTGCAGTTGATTGGGATGTACGAGCCAGTCAAAACATGACATGTGGCCCAATCACAGGGCGCCATGTGGCACCTCAGATTGGGGAAATAAGGCTTGGATCAAAATTTGTTGGACTTCGTCGGTTTCGAAGCCTTCCGCTAACCACAAGGGCGGAGGGGAGGGTCTTATTAGGCATCCCTCCAAACTTGGTTTTGTTATGATATGAGTTGGGTGTTGGGGGATAAGCCTCAGTTTTGCTGAACAAGTCCTCTGATGAGGAGAAGTAAACCGAGGGCCTAGAACGGATGGCGCAAGCGTATATGGACTCATGCCTGGCCACATGGCTCCTCATACGACCCGAAAGCTAGAGATAGGGAGAAAGGGTGAGTTTGGGGGCTGGAACCTGGACACATGGTGCACCATGCAATCAAGAGCATGGAGAAAAGGGGCATGCACCCTACATTTTTTCCAAAGTGGGTTTAAAACCATATAATTGGATTTTTAAAATTATTTTAGCGTGATTTTGGTGGATTTTACCCATTTTTGTAGGATTTGGAGCCCAATTTGAGGCCATATTTTGGGAGGAAGTTTGGATGTAATGCCCAACCCTAATACTATATAAACCAAGCATTATGTAGTTTTGAAACAAGCCACAAGTGACTCTCGAAGCAAGATTTAGGCAGCAAAGCCAGAAGAGTAGCTAAGCTTGTGAAGCTTATTCCGGGAGTTCTACTCCACCTTTTTTAGTGTCGTCTATTGCATCGAGTTGCTGAGACAGAGTAAAGTATAGTTGAGTCAGTCAAAGAACTAAGTGATGTAATTTCGAAGCATATTAATTTGAGCTGAGACATATAAAGAATCCTCCCACACTACAGTTAAAGGCCCGGAGACGTAGGCACATTTATTGAACTCCGTTATCAATTTCTGGTGTTCAATCTATTTATCATTTGTCTCTTTGTGTTTTCTGCAAGTTCTCTTCATTCTTTAAGTTTTTTTACCGCTCATATAAATCACATGAATTTTTAGAAAACATCTTGTTAAAATCGAAGTCAAGGTGTAAAGCATCGATTTCAGATCACCAAGATCTTTCTAATGACTGCTCCCTTGCTCAATTCTGAGTTTTGAGCAGGAAGTTATGACTGTTTGAAAATTTGGCGTTCCTAGAAGGTAATATTTGTACAATTGTTCTTCTTTTTCATAGTCAAATTGGCTCTTGGACTCCTGTTGGATCCTTTGGTAAAGTACACATTCCTTCTTTACATCTTTAGGTGCAGGTCTGTACAGCTCGAAACCCCACAAATTCCTTCTTCTAATCCCCTTCTGTCTTTAAAAACATCAATTCAGCCACTAGCCCCCTTTTATTTCGACTGAATTTACATAGGACCAAGGCTATGACCAAGCGCTTAGTTGATGTGTGCTTATCCAAAGCTTTGGGACTTCGGGGCTCTGGAACTTCGGGCTTCGGGGGTTTCACCTTCATTACACTTCATTTTTCGAATGTCGAACTGGGGAAGTTCCAAATAGACCTTTCTTCAGAGCTTCAGGGCTCCGAAACTTCGGCCTTCGGGGGTTCCGCCTATACCACACAACATTCCTTTCGAATGACGAACTACTGAAGTTCTTTGGAGCTTCACGCTTCGAAGGTTCTTGCAATGTCCTACACAATTTATCCTGAATACCGAACTTCCAAACTTTCAGGGTCCACTTAGTATTGTTGTCAACAATATGATGGTGACACATTGCCCCACCAATGAGTGACATGTGTCAAGTCACAATTGGTAAAAAAATCCTGTCAAAAGAAAAAATCAGGTTTTCACGTGGCAGGTGTAAAGTGGGTCCACATCACCCTAAGTGACATCATCATGCCACATCACATCTGATGCTTCGAGACTTCGTAACTCTGGGATTTAGAGGTTTTCACAACATAACACTTCAAAACTCTCGAATCCTCGCTCTCCAGACCTTTATTGGTCCTTTAAAACTTCAGAGGACTTCTCATCATAATACAACACATATTTCAAACGTCTAACTTACTATCTCCTTAACAAGTCCATGTCACCCTAGGTGACGTTAGCATGCCATGTCACTCTGGTATACCATGACTTTGGGAATTTGGGATAGGAAAGATTTCACACCAACTTACTTTATAACTCTCAAATTTCAAACTTCTGAATAGTTGTTTCCCGAAGCTTTGGGACTTCAGGGCTCCGAGACTTCGGAAAATTCTATGCTAGAGCACGTCAAAACACTTGAATGCCGATTTTATGAAAAGGCGTTCCCAGAAGCTTTGGGAGTTCGAGGCTCTAGAACTTCTGAACTTCGGGTTTCATAGGATTTTGTTGTTGAACACGAACCCACCCCCAAATTGTCGAACGTCGGAATTCCAATCACTGGCTAATCTGTAGAAACATGTCTCCAATTAAGGAACGACCTGGATTCATTACTGACTTCAGGACTTCGGGGAAAACTCCACTTTGTGAAACCACAAACATATTTCCCGAACAACGAACTGCCAAACCACTTGGAGAATCCAACAATCTGCCTTCTCCCAAATGATATATGGTGTATCTCCACTCCGGGACTTCAGAGCTTCAGGGATTTTTCCTCTTTTTGTCAAAATCTTAAAATTTTCCGATGTAACAAAGTCCGAAGGACTTGAAGGTTAACCATCATGCTCTTTCCTAGATCTGACGACTATGAAGGATTTTCCTTCTCCCGAACAGATCCGACGACCCAAATCTAACTTTTTGGTCCCAAAAATTTAGAATGCAATATCTTCACCATACGAAGTCCATTTTCAAAAAATAATATACTGTCAGCATCGACACGACGAGCACTACACGATGGTGCTAGTTTCATCTGAATATGAAAGTTTTGAATTTTTGGCCTTTTTGGATCCATTTGGATCACACCTCCCCACTAGGACCTTTTGTTCCTCCAAAAGGTTATTACATCAATTGACTACATCATTATATCAATCGACTAAAATAAACAATAAATAGTCTAGACTCAACAAAACATTAACTAGACTCAGTAAGTGATTTCATAGATCAAATCACTTTTATTACATCAAGTAAACTAGACATTGACTCGATGAAATATTTGCATATGTCACATAAAATATGCCCAATTCCAAGCAGATCACCCATATACTACCGATGGAGTTTTTTGGTTGTTCTTCTACTCTTCTACATCATCCTTCTTCTTCTCTGGCACTTTAGGATTTTTGGGTCGTCTCAACTCTGGATGAAAATTCCAACAACTATCTTCACAATGCCCATTCCTTTGACAACATGAGCAATGATTTTTTGCCAGAATGAATTTAATGAATCATTTCCTGGACTGAGTTGAATCCCCATTGGATTTTCCCGACTCTTGTCTTGGTTGTGCTGAATTTACATTTAGATTATTCTTGACATTTAGATTCTTCTTGGTCATCTTGTCTTGGCGCACTCCTTGTTGCCATGATATTCTTATGTATACCTTTCGCTTCCAACATACTACAACACAATGGTTATGACTGCCACAATATGTACTTGGAATTATTCTTTTTATAAGTTCCATGACCCTAGCATGTTCGTCATTAAAGGTGGGTGAAGGAGATTTATACCTTTCGACCATTTTACCTTTATTTTTAGACTCACTGTTCACGTCACTGTTGGATTGAGCTTATTTCTTTCCTTTACGAGTTTAAATCCATGCTGGTTTCAGTTCTGGATGCCGATACCAACAATGGTCAAAATCGTGTCCAAAATTATGACAATGTGTACAACAAACCACTGGATTGTTGTCATCAGTAAACTCTTTTGTGTATCCCAATCCTTCATGGAGTGGTCATTCTCGCACCTCAATAGGATTATCTATGCATTGGCCATGCTTTCTAAGACATTTTCCTTTCATGTATCCAAACTTGGATAGCATCTTCATACCAATTCTTTTGGTATTCTTTTCAAAAGTGGAAATATCTTGATCGTCTGACTCCAGTTCCTGATTAGCTACAAGAGAAGCTAGAGTATACTGAGTACTTTATGTTGGAGAGGAAAATATTCCCATGGCCTCTCCTACTGAATACTCCTCAACTGGAGTAGAGGGAGTATATGAATCCTCCTCATCTGATTTCCCACAGAATAGATGAATTTCATTATCCTTGGTAGGACTCAGACTCCTAACAAAAGGACTTAGTCCCAATTCGGGGGTGACCCACTGTTGAGAGTGATGAGAAGCATGGTCTAAGGCTAGGAGGTTCATGTAAGTTCTGCACACAGTTGGTGGTCTTATATAAAAAGATAAGTACCATTTATGTGTTCATTTGCATGTTGTGTATTTGTACATGTCTATATTTATGATTTTTTACTGTATATGTTGTATGTATAGGCTTACTGCTATTTCTACATTAATCTTTGTATTAACATAATGTAATTTTATGTTAAGTTTTATATGTATGATGTTCCACAAGAATTTCTATGTGGCATAACCTAGCATGTATGGGGGTGTGCTACCAATTTGGTTTCAGAACTTGGAAAGAGTGTTTTATGGAATAACATGGCCCAACTTGGGTGGCTTGGGATGTTACAAAATGGTATCAGAGATCTAGTTTTCAACACGGAGCCTGGATGGGCCGTGTAAGTGGAAATTGAAGCAAGATTTCATAAAGAATTGTTTTCAAAGTTAGGAAAAAAATGAGTTTCAGAACATCCATGAGTGCCAAGAGGGCACTGAGATCACACCTTAACTATGTCTGAAAGATTAGAAGGTGTAGCGGTTCAAGAAATCCAACAGAGAAAAGAAACCACAGTAACAATGGTTTTGGGACCACAAAGTTAGATTTGGGTTGTCATATCTATTCAGGAGAAGGAAGATCCTTCACATTCGTCAGATCTGGGAAAGAGCACGATGGTTAACCTTCAAGTCCTTCAGAATTCGTTGCTTCGAAAAATCTTAAGATTTTGACAAAAGGAGAAAAAATCCCTGAAGCTCTGAAGTCCCAGAGTGGAGCTACACCATAGATCAATTGGGATAAGGCGGACCATTGGATTCTCCAAGTGGTTTGGAAGTTTGGTGTTCAGGGAAATTTGTTTATGGTTCTGCGGAGTGGAGTTTTCCCTAAAGTCCCGAAGTCAGGAAACAATCCAGACCATTCCTTAATTGGAGACACGTGTCCGCAAATTAGCCAGTGACTGGAATTTTGGCGTTCGACAGTTCAGGGGTGGGTTCGTGTTCAGCAGCAAAATCCTTCGAATCCCGAAGTTTCGAAGTCTTGGAGCCATGAAGTCCTGAAGCTCCTGGGAACACCTATTCATAAAATCAACATTCGGTTGTTTTGACATGCTCTGGCATAGCATTTTCCAAAGTCTCGGAGCCCCGAAGTCCCGAAGCTCTGGGAAATAACTATTCAGAAGTTTAGTATTCAAGAGTTATAAAGTAAGTTGGTGTGAAATATTTTAAAGCCCGAAGTGTCGAAGTCCCAGAACACCGGAGTGACGTAGCATGCTAAGGTCACCTAGTGTGACGTGGACCTGTTCGGGAGACAGGAAGTTTTCCATTTGGAAAATTTGTTGTGTTATGATGAGAAGTCCTTTGAAGTCCTGAAGCTCTGGAGCGTCGAAGTAGTAAAGGTCTGGAGAACAGGGGTTTGGGAGTTTTTAAGTGTTATGTTGTGAAAACTTTCGAATCCTGGAGTTACGAAGTCCCGAAGCACCGAATGTGATGTGGCATGATGATGTCACCTAGGGTGACATGGACCCACTTTACACCTACCACGTGTCAACCTGATTCATGCTTTTGACAGGCTTGTTTTACCAATTGTGACTTGACGCATGTCACTCGTTGGTGGGGCCATGTGTCACCACCATATTTTTGAAAACAATAATAAGTGGACCCCGAAAGTTTGGAGGTTCAGTATTCGGGATAAATTGTGTAGGATGTTGCAAGAACCTTCAAAGCGTGAAGCTCCGAAGAACTTTGCCAGTTCGACATTCGAAAGGAGTGTTGTGTGGTATAAGCGAAACCCTCAAAGCTTGAAGTTTCGGAGCCCCAAAGCTCCGAAGAAAGCTCTGTTTGGAACTTCGCCAGTTCGACATTTGGGGAAAATGAAGTATGATGAAGGTGAAACCCCCAAATCCTGAAGTTCAAGAGCCCCGAAGTCCCGAAGCTTTGGATAAGTGCACATCAAATAACCGCTTGGTCATTGCCTTGGTCCTACACAACTTCAGTCGAAATAAAAGGGGGATAGTGGCCAAATTAATGTTTTTAAAGACAGAAGGGGGCTAGAAGAAGGAATTTGTGGGGTTCTGAGCTGTACAAACCTGTGCCTAAAGATGTAAAGAAGGCCTTTGTACTTTACAAGAGGATCCAACATGAGTCCAAGAGCCAATTCGGCTATGAAGAAGAAGAACAATTATACAGAGATTACCTTCCAGGAAGGACAAATTTTCAAACATTCATAAATTCCTGCTCAAAAATCAAAATTGAGCAAGGGAGCAGTCATTGGAAAGATCTCGGTGATCTGAAATCGATGCTTTACACCTTGACTTCGATTTTAACAAGATATTTTCTAAACATGCATGTGAATTATATGAGTGGTAAAAAAACTTAAAGAATGAAGAGAACTTGAAAAAAACACAAATAGACAAACGATAAACAGATTGAACACTAGAAATTGATAATGGAGTTTGGAAAATTTGCCTACGTCTCCGGGGCTTTAGCTGTAATGTGGGAGGCTTCTTCATTATTCCTCAAGGCTTCTTTATTATTCCTCAATGCTCAAAAAAATCTTCTTCAAAATTACATCACTTGGTTCTTTGACTGAATTAGTTTTACTTTTCTCTGTCTCAGGAACCCGATAAAACAGACGACACTAAAAAAGCCAGAGTAGAACTCCCGGAATAAGCCTCACAAGCTCAGTTATGCTTCTAGCTTCGCTACCTAAATCTTGTTTCGAGAGTCACTTGTGGCTTGTTTAAAAAATACATAATTCTTGGTTTATATAGTATTGGGGTCAGGCATCACATCCCAACTTACTCCCAAAATCAGGCCTCAAATTGTGCTCCAAATCCTCAAAAAATGGGCAAAATCCACAAAAATCAGGCTAAAATAATTTTAAAAATCCAATTATATGGTTTTAAACCCACTTTGGAAAAAATGTATGGCGCGTGCCCCTTTTCTCCATGCTCTTGGTCGCATGGTGCACCATGTGTCCAGGTGCTAGCCCCCAAACTCATCCCTTCCCCCTATCTCTATCTTATGGGTCATATGAGGAGCCATGTGGCCAGGCGCCAGTCCATATATGACTGCACCATCCATTCTAGACCCTTGGTTTGCTTCTCTTGGTCAGAGGCCTTGGTCAGCAGAACCGAGGCTTATCCCCAACAACCGACCCATTTCATAACAAAACCAACTTTGGAGGCATGCCTAACAAGACACTCCCCTCTGCCCTTGTGGCTAGTAGAAGGTTGTTATGTCATTGCTCGTGGATAGGTCAAGGGTTAGAAACCATCGAAGTCCAACAAATTTTGGCCCAGGCCTTATTGGCCCAATCTGGGGTGCCACGTGGCACCTTGTGATTGGGCCACATGTCACGTTTTGACTGGCTCGTACATCCCAGTCAACTTCACAGTAATCGATCATGTCAGACGCCAAATCAGCTACACAGTCATCACCCCTGCCACGTGTCACACATGGAGGATGCCACCTGTCAATCTGTATTGTCACGTGTCCTCATCTGATCCTGCCATGTGTCAACTTTTTACTAGTCCAAATCGACCTCTGAAAATGCCAAATTTACCTTCCACATGGCACACTCTGGTGCTTCCATGTCATCATGCTGACATCAACATGATCTTCCACCTATCATCCATGTCAGATCCATACTTTCCACGTTTCATGTTGACATACTGCTGACGTCAATAGTACAGACTGTTGACTTTGACTTTTTGCATGTTTTGGAAAAACTTCAGAATGCGATATCTTCGCCATACGAAGTCCATTTTCAAAAAAGAATATATTGTCGGCATCGACATGACGAGAACTACACGATGGCACTAGTTTCATCCGAATCTAAGAACTTTGAATTTTTGGCCTTTTTGGATCCATTTGGATCACACCTCCCCACTAGGACCTTTTGGTCCTCCAAAAGGTTATTACATCAATTGACTACATCATTACATCAATTGACTAAAATAAACAATAAATAGTCTAGACTCAACAAAACATTAACTAGACTCAGTAAGTGATTTCATAGATCAAATCACTTTTATTACATCAAGTGAACTAGACATTGACTCGATGAAATATTTACATATGTCGCATAAAATCTGCCCAGTTCCAAGCTCCTACCGATGGATTTTCGTGGTTGTTCTTCTACTCTTCTACATCATCCTTCTTCTACTCTGGAACTTCAGGATTTTTGGACTGTCTCAAATCTGGATGCAGCTTCCAATAACTATCTTCACAATGCCCATTCTTTTGACAATGTGAGCAATGATTTTGTGCTGGGACGAATTTAATGAAGCCTTTCCTAGATTGAGTTGAATCCCAGTTGGAGTTTCCTGACTCTTGTCTTGGTTGTGTTGAATTCGCATGTAGATTCTTCTTGACCTATAGTGTTTCATCATCCTGTCTTGGCGTACTCCTTATTGCCATGATCTTCTTCTGTATACCTTTTGCTTCTAACATACTGCAACACTATGGTTATGACTACCACAATATGTACATGGAATTATTCCTTTTATAAGTTCCATGACCCTAGCATGTTCGTCATTAAAGGTAGGTGAAGGATATTTATACCTTTCGACCACTTTACCTTTATTTTGTGACTCAATGTTTGCGTCATGCCTGGCTTGAGCTTCTTACTTTCCTTTACGAGTACGAATCCATGTTGGTTTCAGTTCTGGATGTCGATCCCAACAATGGTCAACATTGTTTCCAAACTTCTGACAATGTGTACAACAAACCATTGGATTTTTGTCATCAGTAGACTCTTATGTGTATCCCAATCCTTCATGGAGTGGTCATTCTCACACCTCGATAGGATTAGCTTTGCCTTGGCCATGATTTCCAAGAACTTGTCCTTTCATGTAGCCAAACTTGGATAGCATCTTCATATCAATTCCTTTCTATGCTTTTCAAAAGTGGCAATATTTTGATCACCTGACTCCAGTTCTTGATTAGCTATAGGAGAAGCTAGTGTATACTAAGTACTTTCTGCTGGCGAGGAAAATATGCCCATGGCCTCTCCTACTGACTACTCCTCAACTGGAGTAGCGGGAGTATATGAATCCTCCTCATCTGATTTCCCACAGAATGGATGAATTTCATTATCCTTGACAGTACTCGGACTCCTAACAGAAGGACTTCTTCCAACTGGTCTTTCTTCTGTTGTTAACACCAATATTCACAGCCTTTGCCTGTCTTCTTCGAGGATTTGTACCAATATTCTTAGCTCAACATTTTCTAATTGAATCTATTGATTGATCTCCTCCAGTTCCTGGATTCTATCTCTCTTCAAGCTTTTCCCCATGCTTATTCACAATTCCTGCAATATAGTCAACCTTCTCTGATACCACTTGATCTGAAATCGGTGCTTTACACCTTGACTTCGATTTAGCAAGATATGTTATGACAATGCATGTGAATTATATGAGCGGTAAAAAAACTTAAAGAATGAAGATAACTTGTAAAAACACAAATATACAAACCATAAACATATTGAACAACATAAATTGATAATGGAGCTTGACAAATCTTCCTACGTCTTCCGGACTTTAGCTGTAGTGTGGGAGGCTTCTTTATTATTCCTCAATGCTAAAAAAAATATTCTTCGAAATTACATCACTCAGTTCTCTGACTAATTGTGTTGTACTCTACTCTATCTCAAAAACTCGATGCAACATACAACACTCAAAAAGGCGGAGTAGAACTCCCGGAATAAGCCTCACGAGCTCAGTTACTCTTCTGGCTTTGCTTCATAAATATTTCTTTAAGAGTCACTTGTGGCTTGCTTCAAAACTACATAATTCTTGATTTATATAGTATTGGGGTTAGGCATCATATCCCAACTTCCTCCTAAAATCTGGCCTCAAATTGGGCTCCAAATCCTCCAAAAATGCGCAAAATCTAGCAAAATTAGGCTAAAATAATTTTTTTAAATCCAATTATACGGTTTTAAACCCACTTTGGAAAAAATTTATGCCGCATGCCCCTTTTATCTAGGATCCTCCTCGCGTGGTACACCATGTGGCCAGGTGCCATCCCTCAAACTCACCCCTACCCCCTATCTCTAGCTTTTGTGTCGTATAAGGAGCTATGTGGCTAGAGGCCAGACCATATACATGTGCACCATCCATTCTAGGCCTTCGGATTGTTGCTCCTAGTCACGTGCCTTAGTCAGCGGAATTGGGGCTTATCCACTAACACCCGACCGATATCATAACAAAACCAACTTTGGAGGTGTGCCTAACAAGACCCACCCCTCCACCCTTGTGGCTAGCGGAAGGTTGTTATGTCATTTCTTGCGGATAGGTCAGGGGTTCGAAACTGCCAGAGTCCAACAAATTTTAACCCAATCATTATTGGGTTGATATGGGGTGCCATGTGGCACCCTGTGATTGGGCCATGTGTCACATTCTGACTGGCTTATACAACCCAGTCAACTTCACAGTCATTGATCACGTCAGTCGCTAAATCAATTGCACAGTCAACACCCCTACCATGTGTCATGCCCAGAGGATGCCACATGTCAATACGTACTATCAGGTGTCCTCATTTGATCCTACCACATGTCATTCGTACAACCACGTGTCAAATTTTTACTAGTCCAAATCGACCCCTGAAAAATGCCAAATTTACTTGCCATGTGGCATTCTCTAGCACTACCATGTCATCATGCCGACGCAACATGACATTATCTTCCACCTGTTATCCATGTCAGATCTGTACTTTCCACATGTCAAGATGACATACTGCTGACGTCAATAGTACATATTATTGACTTTGACTTTTTGCCTATTTTGGAAAAACTTCATAATGCAATATCTTTGCCATACGAAGTCCATTTTTGAAAAATAATATACTGTCGAACTTGACAAGATGAGAACTACGCGATGACGTTGGTTTCGTCTCAATCCGAGAACTTTGAATTTTTAGCCTTTTTGGATCCATTAGGATGACTTAGATAGTATAACATAACTGTTCACCCAGAAATTTGAGCTGAACAAACAATTTCTCAAAAACTCAGAGGAAAAAAGTATGATATATTATTGAACCAGAACGATTCATATTTTCATGAAATTGTTGAATCAGATAGCCTGACAAAGTTTTGTTGGCTGCACATTTTGTGGAATTAACAACAACTTGATCATATCAAGATCAACATAGAGTGTATAGGAATGGAAGATACACAAGGGGGGTTACAGTCAGGAAGATGAGATCATAGGGATGGATGTCTATTTGGGTATTGAAGGAACAAACTCCAATGGACAAGGAGAGGGAAAGGATGAAAACTTGAATATGGAAGAGACCATTAGAAATTTTCATAAAGATGTCCAAAGTCACAAGGTTGATAATGAAAGGCTTATGAAATCCAATGAATAGAATGAGGAATTCAACATGAAGTTAACGCAGATCCTTGACATAATTGAAAATAAATTGGATAAGGAGAATGGCTCAAGAAAAATAGGAAGTCATAGGTCTCGTGGGGAGAAAGGAAGATTAAGGAGTGCTAGTAGACATCAACATCACTCCCCAAGGAATTCCAATAGGATATCACCCAACAGCTCCATATCATCCCCTGTCAAGAAGCATCAAAAGAGGTATAGGGTGGATGAATTGCGAGGAGAAATGAACAAAATCAAACCTCCTACATTTGATTGTGAGAAAAAGAAGGATGAAGATGTCGAGACATGGTTTCTAGGCATGAGAAAATATTTTCTATTGCATAATTATTCTTCTCATGCAAAAGGAATAATTGTTATCTACCAGCTCAAAGGAAAAGCATCCATGTGGTGGGATCAACTTGTGCAGGTGCAACACATCAAGGAGAAAAATGTTACTTGGAAGGAATTCAAGAAGTATTTTGAAAAGAAATACTTGACTAAGAGATATTATGATAAGAAAATGAAGGATTTCTTTGAACTCAAGCTTGGAAGTATGTCCATTTATGACTATGAAAGAAGGTTTTTGGAACTGTTGAAGTATGTCTCCTTCATCAAGGATGAGACATTTAAGATTCAAAGGTATTTGAGTGGGTTTCCATATTTCATCAGTGATAAGATTCAATATGATGATCCCAAAACATTGGAGGAGACCATAAGGAGAG
>SNQJ01S0060264.1:0-17120 GCA_010110895.2 Picea sitchensis
ACTGATGGTCTTTACTTTTACTGTCCATATGTTGTATATTGTTGATTACCACTTGAAGGAAGATTAATAATATTTAAAAAGTATAAAATTGTTTAAGCTCATAAACAACTGATTCACCCCCCCCCCTCTCAGTTGTTTTAGTATTTCCAACAATCCCAGTTTTGGACAATCTATTTCTATGCAGGGTACTATTCCTGCACATGAGGCAAACCCAGGAACTTCTTCTGCATCAGGGCCTTAGAATTCTTGGTAGGGATCCATTCCCTCATCCGAAATGCTAATCTGGGGCAATTCTTTCCACAATCAATGGAACCCCGAAAAAACTACTATGCCTATCCCCATGGGACCGACATGGGGCAACCCTTCCCATATTCCTTCGAATATAATGCATGCCCAACCATCTATGTCATATTTGAGAAATCAGCCGATGATGTCTCCACATATGCAAAATCCATACACTAGCCAGGGCCATGGTTCCTACCAGAATCTGAGCCAGCAACCAAACTTTTCCTGGCAACCTGGTGCCAGTCAAACTCCAGGCCCCTTTTTCCTAGGTTATCACCAACAACCCAAACTACCCTTCCTGGGGACTTTGCACTTGCCAGATTTGATAAGGTTGTTGAATGACCCTATTTGTCATGATCCGCGTTGGCCTCCTATGCTGATGAAGTTGCCTTCGAACATTCCAAAGTTCGAAGCCAAGCCTAACGAAGATCCAGGAGATCATGTGACTACCTTCCATCTTTGGTGCTCATCTAACTCGTTGAAGGATGAATCCGTACAATTGTGATTGTTTCAATGTACTCTCATTGAGAGTGCCACAAAATGGTACATTGAGCTCGATTGCTCAAGATACTCTTCCTTCGGTGAGCTGGTATTTTCTTTCCTAAACCATTTCCAGTTACCTGTGAGATACAATGTTGGCACAGAG
Organism: Picea sitchensis; assembly: GCA_010110895.2. NCBI lineage: Eukaryota > Viridiplantae > Streptophyta > Pinopsida > Pinales > Pinaceae > Picea > Picea sitchensis. The sequence goes on from SNQJ01S0060264.1 coordinate 932, forward strand.
CTACTGGCCAATTTCGAATAGACGATAATGGACCATATCTCTTATCACATCTGAGAATGGAGACATCGAAAGAGTCTAATTAAGGTGTCAGTCCCACCTGAATTCCTGCTTGAGTGGTTCCTTAAGTCTTTGGTCCCGCAGTTATCCAAAGACATTGCAACGTTGGGAGTATTCTCCGAAGAAGACGCCATCATGAGAGCTCAACAATTTGAGTTCATATATTCTCAGTCTGGTTTATTATACAACATCTTGCTAGATGCGCCATGCTCAATACTGGATAAAACTAGACAGAGAGATGGACAACATGTCGATGGTATTGTTGGTTAAACATAAAAAAAGACCACTAAGCAATTGAGGAAGCAATTGCAACAGTTATCTATACAACACACAGCAGCCAACCAAACTATTGCTTTGGTTTCTCCCCCTACCAAAATGTCGGAGGTACACACAGTACAATCGACTAACCCAAAGGCCACCCAATAGCCTAAAGGAAAGAAAAAACAATGAAAGAAGGGTAAGGGGGATAAAAAACCTACCGATAATGTTGGCAGGGACAACACTGAGAAACGGAAGGCGAGGTATCCATGCAACTTGTGCGCAGAAGACCACCCGACCCATCTATGTCCTCGACTTGTAGAGGCCCAAAAGTTTGTAATGCAGCAACAACAGGCTGTGTTGACCAATCCATTTCAACATGGGAAAAATATAACCCAAGCCTCTGCAAGCACGGAAGGGGGAAGCCAAGACCCCTCTCCACCTATGAACAACCCCGCATCCGTGAATGTATATATGGTGAGGGGTGATTCTTTTATATCGACTAGAGCGCATAACTATAGTAAGCCAAGTACTTTTGAGAAGGGTAAAAAAGTTGAACTCCCATCTCTTCCTCTACAGATTGAGAAGATGTTGGGTGAAACAATGACATGCATTCCCAAAGGCGCATTCAAAAAAGCTTCTCATAACCCAAACACAAGGGCCGCCTAGAACTACTCTGTGGTGGAAGATTTATCACAAACCCCTTGTGCGATGTCTGCTTTGGAGGTCCTCCAAAGCTGCCCTACCCAGAGGAAAGCCTTGTTAACTACTTTAGGATCTACTGAGACTTGTAATCTGGGTACAATCATGCTAGATACAACTGACATAAAACCTCGTCTACCTTACCACGTAGCATTTCAGATAGTAGTGGATTATCCCATGAAAATTTTTACTCAGAATATCTTCTACACAGTGATTGATGAGGGTGCCTCTACATGTGTTATGTTGTTGGCATGTTGGAAGGTCGTTGGCCAGCCCATTTTTTATCCGTCACCTACTCTCCTCACCGCTTTTGATGGTCGTTAATTCCAACCACATGGTATCATCCCTTCTTTCCCCGTGCAGTTAGGAGGGAAGACCGTGTGTGTCAAAGTAGAGGTAGTTGATGCTCCCCTCGACTATAACCTCTTGTTAGGAAGGAGTTGGAATTATGCCATGCAAGTGGTGGTTGCTACAGTTTTCTGGGTCTTGTTGTTTCCACACGAAGGTCGGATAGTGACCATCGATCAATTGTCCTTCTCTAGACCTGACCCTGCTTTGGGGGCATCCACGGTCCTGATGATTGATAATACTCAACTAGGTGTCATCAATGTAGGGGTTGGTTTGTGCCCATATTTGATTGGTACCTTCGATTACCCGCCCCCTCAAGGCAATATCAAGTTTATATCAAATCACCATAAGTTTGAGATTTTTCAAGTTTCGTTGTTCTGCACGACTTACTTCAATGATCCGTGGACACTTCCTTCCCCATCGGCCACGATGGATGGGATAGAACACCCAAGCATGTCTATGCCCTTATTCACAGATGAAGTAGTGTACTCTATAGTCCAACAAACTTCAGCCCACACTGATCCAAATCCTGCACAAGAGTTATATCAACTTCTAGAGCCTGTTTGGGCTCAGGGTTCTCTCGCTCACACCGATTCATTGGACTTAGTCTTGCCCTCTGATGAAGCAATAATTGAAGCAATGACTAGTCTGGATAAACCCTGGGAATATCTTCATCACAGATCATACTTCCTCCTAGAGTTAACCCGAATTGAAGCGGGAGAATTCACCATGACTATGATGGGAGATCGGTCTTGTCCTATTAATCCCTTATCTATACACATGGTTTATGCTGAGGGTAATATGGCAACTATCGTTGAAACCTTACCGATCAATATCTTCTGAAACTCAAGTGTCATGGAGAATGTCTTCATTGGAGCGGACTCCTCCCCTGAAGAGATTCAAATCTACATAGATCTTTTCAAAGAATTCCATGGCATTTTTGCCTGGTCTTATGAGGAAATTCTAGGTATTAATCCAAAACTAGTTGAACATGAAATCACAATGTATCCTGATGCCAATATGGTTCGGCAGAAGCTTCGTCCAGTTAATCCTAAGAAAGCAGCAACCATTAAGGTTGAGGTTGATAAATTGCTAAAAGCTGGGTTTATTTATCCTATCCATTTGACCCAATGGGTGTCCAACCCCGTACCGGTCAATAAAAAACAAGGCATGATTCGTGTATGTACCAACTTCCGTGATTTGAACAAGGCATGTCCCAAAGATAATTTTCTCACACCTTTTATCGACCAAATCATTGATGAATGTACGGGTTGTGAAGCCTTTTCTTTCATGGACGGTTTTTTGGGATATAATCAAATCCAAATCAAACCCGAAGACCAACACAAAATGGCATTCATCTTCCCATGGGGTACATTCGCATATCGCAAAATGCCTTTTAGTCTCAAAAATGATGGAGCCACCTTTCAGCAGGCCATATCTTTTTCTTTCTATGACCTCAAGTATATAGTCGAGGCCTATCTAGATGATTTAGAATCATGATCTCGCAAGAGAACGGATCATCCCACACACCTTCGACTTATCTTCGAACGTTGTCGCTACTTTCGAATTCGCCTAAATCCAAACAAATGCAACTTCTACGTAACATTAGGATGATTTTTAGGTTTCATAGTGTCATCAACAGGTATCATGGTCGATCCTCTCAAGGTTGAGGCAATAATTTAGTTGCCGCCCCCATGCACAATCCTTCAACTTCAGAGTCTACAAGGCAAGGAGAATGTTTTACGATGCTTCATCACCAACTATGTTGAAATCAACAAGGGCTTTATGTGCTTAATAAAGAAAGATGTTCCCTTTTATTGGGATGATGCGACTCAATGCTCTTTCGATGCATTGAAACATGCCCTCACAACTGCCCCTCTGCTCCGACCACCTAACTATAACAAGGATTTCTTATTATATCTAGCTGCAACAGAATGAACCATTGGCATGGTTTTAGTTTAGGAAGATGACTTGTTCTTAGAATACGTGATCTATTACCTGAGCCAAGGCCTCATAGGACCAGAACTTAATTATTCTCACATCGAAAAACTTGCGTTGGCAGCAGTTCATGCTGTTCAATGGTTCCGTCATTATGTTCTGTTTCGCAACACCACCATCATTGTTGTCTTGAATCCATTCCAGTACATGTTGACATGATGGGTAATAGGCGGAAAAATCAGTAGATGGATAGTCATCCTCCAAGAGTTTGACTTATGCTTCATTTCAGAAAAGTCCAAAAAGTCATTGGTCTTAGCAAAACTTATTTCAGAACTTCTAGTTGAGTCAGGTGACGTTGTGCCTGAAGAATCACCTATCCGGGGAGATATGTTTTTTATCACATCTTCAGATCCCTGGTATGGAGATATACTTATCTATCTCTAGACTTTGAAGTGCCCCACCACTACTTCTCGTGATGAACGTTGATGCATATGCCATCAGGCTAAGAATTATCTCATAATCGATGATAGATTGTATCAGAGAGGTGTAGACTGCATCCTACACCGATGTCTCACTCATGAGGAAGCAATTATCATGCTTAACAATTTCCATACCAGAGCTTGTGGCGGCCATTTTTTTGGGTTGGCAATATCCCAAAAGATTCTACGAGCAGGTTACTTTTGGCCGACACTTATCAAAGATTGTATTTAATCGGTCAAGAAATGCCATTCGTGCCAAATCTTCTCTCGGAAGATGAGGGCACATCCCGCTCCCATGTTTCCTGTCATCATAGTTGGTCCCGTCACCAAGTGGGGGATTGATTACACTACTTGCAACCCTCCTTCAACAAGGGGGAACTACTATATCATCGTAGTTGTAGACTACTTCGCAAAGTGGGTCAAAGCTATGCCAATGTTTAAAGATGATGGAGAGACTGTAGCTCTCTTTTTATTCAATCGGATAATAGCAAGGTTCGGCGTCCCGAGGGAGATTGTCACTGACCATGGCAGTCACTTTCAGAACCAGATGATGACTGATTTAACATCAAATCTTGGGTTACGTCAAGAACATTCATCACCCTACTACCCCCAAGCAAATGGGTAGGTGGAAGCTGTAAACAAAACTCTTAAGACTATCTTACAGCGAACTATCAACTCAGCCAAGTCAAATTATCATTTGATGTTATACTAAGCATTATGGGCTTACCGAACATCTGTTAAGACTGCAACCCGTTTCTCACCTTTTCAACTCATTTACGGGCTGGAGTCATTCTTGCCCATCGAATGTCAGATCCTGTCTCTAAAGTTGGTAGTACAATTATTGCCAGACACTTCTCCACTTGAAGAACGATTAGTATACCTTGAGCAGCTCAATGAATAACGTCATGATGCGGCCCTGGCCAATGAGGCTGATAAACATAAGGTCAAGTGTTAGTATGATAGGTTCATTCATCCTCAGATTTTCTCTGAAGGCGACCTTGTCCTGGTCTATGACCAAGACAAGGACCCCCTGGGGGCAGGAAAATTCAAACCCATGTGGTTCGGACCTTTCATCATAAAAGAGGTTTTAAAAAAGGGCGCTTATCGTCTGGTTGAATTTGAAGGGAATGCTTTGGCGGAGCCAAGAAATGGGATCTACCTCAAGAAGTATTACTCATAGGCAGGTCACTACGGGTAACTTTTTGTAACATATGTATAGTATTTGTACTATTACTTTTTTAGTTTCTTTTAGTGTTATGGACGTGTCGTTGATACTATCTTTCGTCACTATGGCAGATGTCAAGTGATTCCAAAGTTTTTGTTGGGTATGCAAATGGTGCTAGTCAGCACACTCAGAGGCTTGCCTCCACAGCCTGGGTAATATTTACACCTCAAGGCCAGTTATTATCTTCCAGAGGGATATGCTTAGGTGACACCACAAATAATGTTGCCAAGTATAGCACAGTTATTGAGTTGCTTCGTGACGTTTTGTCATTGGGTATATCTCATCTACGGGTCTATCTCGATGCTCAACTGGTTGTGTCTCAGTTAAACAGAGTGTATCAGGTTCATGATCCAACTTTACACTGATGATTCCTTAGGGTACGTCTCTTAGAATGAAACTTTGATTATATTACATATTTTCATGTTCCTAGGAGATTAAACCAAGTTACAGATACTCTAGCTAATCAAATTTTAGATTAGAACCTTGCACACATATGAAAGAATATTGACATAAGCATGTAAATACGTTCTTGCACACATGATCCATAAGACACAAAAGACCAAAAAAAACATATATAATATCATAAAGTAACCAGAGTACATTGATGGATGCAAGCACCTGAAAAATATAATTGATAACGAGTCACAGGGCATATCAAAATGTATAGCTAAAGTTAGGGCCTATGGGCCCTGTTATACTGGTCCACAACATTAGCTAAACACCGAAAGAACCGGACCCACATCCATGGTGCCCCCACTACATGAGGCTGCATAGATGGTGGCAGGTCCTCAATCTCTGCCATCGGGACTATGCGAGTGAGTGCAGTAAAGTTATGCTCAACCCGTATCAATACCCTCTCAGCCTCCCTGGATGGAAGATCTATTTCTACTGTTGGTACCCCTGCAGCGACAGGTGCATCCCGTGGCCGAGGACGATGCATGTTCCTCGCATAGTCAGTGGGTCACACTAGTCCCACAACTTCACACAATGAACACATATCCGTCAAATACTCTGGCATAAAAAAAAAAATGATATATATAACAAAACAACATAAAAATTACATATACAACAAAAAAATACAAAGGTGGAGACTTACCCATCTCCCCTAGCTCCTCACCAGGAGGTACTGGTATCTCCGAGTCTCTCGAAAAATCAATCCCGGCATAGGGGTAGTCCTCTATAACTAGGATCTGTCGTGACAACCATGCAAAAAAGTCATCATCAGTGGACTCATTGGTCCTTCCACCACCCTATCATGGTAGTAGTACTACCCATCTACACATAGCAGAAAGAGAGGCTTGATGTCCTCATACCACTACTCGAGGACTAAAACTCAGAACTCTCTCAAAAAATAATGAACACAGAATGGTCCCGAACCCGAAGTTCCTATGTGTCCGCAAATGGAAATCTGTCAATTGCCTCTTCATACACTCAAGCAAAGTGGTACTCCAATCAAAAACTTGTGCATTTAAGCACTGGACTACACAGTTCATCTATGCACGGGACGCTTGATGAAGAGTTGCAGAACCAGTAATTCTCCCAATAAGAAATACTATCGCCTGTAGCGATAAGTTTGTGATCTTTCTTATAGGCACCTACGTGCTCACATGGTCTATATCAGCTTCACTGTATAGGCCTATCAATTCCTCTATGTTATGCAGCCCCGTAGGAAAAATTCGGAAATTGACTGGTTCCCCTCTCCTAGAGAGGCTAGTTAAAAAGTAAATGTCCTCGACCGTGGGCACTAGTGACTGCCCCTCTAACATGAATGCCTCTGCATCCGAATTCCAATAGTCAGCCAAGGCATTAAGTAGCCTAGGTTGTGCCCGCATGAAAGGACATAGAAAAAACTTAAGTAACCCACATTGCATCAAAGTAGCCACAGCATTAGGGTCTTCCCCGACCAACTCATTTACCTCTTCATGCTCTCTTTCTCTCCAATGGACATACATCCTGCAAAACAAAAAGGTTCAGGAGGGTTAACCCTTGATTTTGAAGTATTTTGCATTCAATAGGGGCCCCACACGTGTTGTAATGGAAACAGTCACGTGTACATGTGTGCAAGGTTTACTCTGCCTGAATGTACACATGGCTTGTCCTGAGACAACCTGCATGGACCTAGGGCCAACCTTTTAAAGGTCGATGCCCCCCTAAAAAATGAAAACCAATACATAAATAAAGACATAAAATGCAAGATAAGGGAGTTTGTACTTACTTTGTCTAGACAGAAGTTCATTTCATCCATTGTAGCTCCCGGAATCACCACTTTAATCGAAGGGGGTCTTTTGGCTCCAGAGTCAATTTCCAAATCAGCAATGGTGATAATGAGCTGATAGCTTCTATTTATAGACTTTTTGGCCTCTTTTTGTCACTTTTTTGGCCTCCCTTATTATTTTCTTTATACCAAAAACCATTTAGTGTGATTCAAGAGTTGCATAGGAGGGATTTGATCGGGTATTGGGATAGTTTTTTTTTAGTTTTGAGTATTTTTTGACCGTCCGTAGAATTTTTTTTCGACGCTCAACTTGAACATATAGGTTAGGTTTCTACCCTGATTTGTGTATCTCGTTGTCTTTTTCCTTTTCCATAGGATTGATCCCATCAGGCTGTGACACAGAACCATCATCTTTGCTTTAGAAGTGTCACAACTTTGTGGTAGATCTTATCGAAACATGGATGCCCTAGGTAGATCCTGGTTGCATTATGGTATTCATGTTGTCTCTAAAACACTGTAGGCTCAGGAGTCCTTGTAGTTTTTCCTGAATATGAGTTTGAGCCTCATTTGCATGATTCTTCTTCGCTCTTGACCTCACCCTCAGGACTCCCAAAAAATAATGGGTCTTCTTTTAAGCCCTTTTCAGACCCTCTAAACATGAAAAGATTGTCGAGCGATATTGTGGCCTTTCACTCTCGTTAAACTGAAATTTGAAGTCACGTCTATGTGACGGTAGTTTACCCCTTTTTCGGTTCGGATAGTCAATTGTACGAACAAAGGTATACTCTATGGAACTTCAACTCTATAGAAGAGTACTCTCAGGTATAATTTTATCTGAGGGACTAAACTTACGAAGAAGGAACCCCCACAGAGTCCGTAGTTAAGCTCTTTTTAGACTCCCTAAAATTGAAAAGATCGTCGAGTGACCTTATTCTTTCACACTCGTTAAACTGGTCCAGACGAACATTCCTGACAGAGTCCATAGTTAAGCTTTTTTCAAACTCCTTAAAAATGAAAAAAAGGCCGAGCGATCTTGTCCTTGTCACACTCATTAAAATGGTTTTGAATAGATGTCTTGTCGGTGCTAGTTTACCCCTTTTTCGAACTGATTATACTATATTCGAAAAAGGTGCCCCAATGGAGTCTCCTTTGATATTTTTTCAGACTCTCTAAATATGAAAAACCACTGAGCTTACCTTCTCTGGGCTCGTTAAACTTACATTGAAGGACATTACCATTGTGTGTTTTGTTAACCACATTTTCATATCTTATACGCCAGCCTTGTAACAGTTTGCTTCTACGTTTTAACACCCTTGGCCCCCAGAGGATTTTTCCCAAGTATCATTATATTAGAACATCAGTCTTGTCCTTGTGCCTTGAACTTGTATGTTTGCAATACTCATTCCTCCATTGTAACGTAACATTCCTTTATTCTTTTTCCCAAAATGATTGAAAAAGACAAAAAAAATCAAATATACCCCAAAAAGAGGAAGGGAAAAGTATTTTCTTTATTGGCAGCATAATGAGTCGCCCTTGGATAAAGAACATATGTCCATTTGTTCATAAAACTATGGGATGTAGTACAACCTTAGGAAGCTATTCTCGCTATATAGAGTTGTGTCCTCCATCGTTTGGTTATCCTTCCAAACATATGGAGAGTTTGTGTTGCCTACTGCTTTGTAGACTTATGATTAATGCCATGCTTTCTGAGTCTCATCATTTGTCATGCTATTGTCCAAGGGAAGTTTGTCACCAAGCCTAAGTCGGCCCCTCTGCAATTTTTCTCTTTCCCTCATACCTGGCCATCCTGAATTTCCAATCAAGTCCTTGTTCGAAATCAATGAAGCCTTCAGTCTGATCATCAAGATTATCTAGTCCATGACTGAAGAGATGTCGAAGACCTCTGGGTAGTGAAGTTGTACACTCATATTACACTCCTACTTTGAGTTTTGAAGATTTTGAATTTGTTGCTCGAGCTCTGAAGATCTCATCTCGAGCCATCAGGCCATATTAGCTTCTAGAAGATGGATACTCTATATGTATATCTTTTTTATTTCGAGATGTAGCTCAGCTATGTATTGTTCATGGCTACTCTTTATATAGTTATATGACATGGATCTACAATGTATTTGATTGGTAGCCATGATTCTATTTTATCCCGACCATGGGTATGCCCGCCTCAGTGAGACATTTGTTATTTTGTGGATGGCACCTCCCAGTGCTTGATCCTTGGGCTCAATCGTTTGGCACATCAGTAAAGATTGGTAATGTATTTTGACCATTAGATGCTCTTCTGACCTCACATAGTAGGGGGCATTTGTTATAACCCTAACTTGCACCATACATGCTTACCTAGCATCAGGCCATCTGAGATCCCTTCTTTTCCAAAGCACTGCTAAACAACTCTTTAAAAAACCTCTTTTATAAGGGCCCATGTTCCCTACTCTATTACTTCACGTGTGTACACGCTAGCTGACCTAAAACAACCTGCGTGGACCAACAAAAGCATGAAAAAAGGAAAGTTTTTGATGGAACACACAACTCTGGGTGAGTTAACTGAAACTCTCGGCCATGCATGGCTGAGGGTTCGTCCAAATACCTAGCTTCTTCTAGCCTATAAAAGAAGGCCTAGGGGTCCCATTTGGAGGAGGAAAGAAATAGCAAAGAAACTCTGCCCATTTGCATATTCCCATTATCCCAACCCTTTAGCCATCCTTGTGCCAGAAGAGATACTAAGAAAAGAAGTTGGAGGATAGTTGAAGAGGAGCCCAGGATCAGGTTTGCGAAGCGGTGGCTAGTCTCGACTTTTTGAAAGTTGACTCATTCAAAGTAACAAAGAAAATTATTTTCCCATCCCAATTCATGAGTTATTCATAGTTTGTTAAGTGCATATTTGAATCTCTAACCTGTTATTCTATAGGTAAGATGCATGTGTAGTTGTTTCTTGTCTTGAATGTAGGTCAACTTTGGAAGGAGAACTGGGAACAAGTAATCAAGTGCGACAAGGGATCGACATCGAACGCCTGGAACAAGGTAGGTTGATCTGGCCATGTATTTACTAAAAGGAAATGGGATTTAAGTCTGGGGACGAAGGTAGAAAGTAGATTTTTTCTTGGTCATATCTGCATGCAAAGCATAACCTTATTTGCTAGTCCATAAGGAGATTTCCCTCACAACACGTATGCGTAGTCATCAATCATCAGCATTTGGGGCCGCAACTAGTCGAAAAATAAATCATTATACTTGATGATAGGCCCTGCTATGTGTCAAGCAATGAGGTTGCACCACCTCAACATCCTCAAATCCCATAGGGCCGGTAAACCCCAATCAACATGTAATTGCATCAGTGGGACCCTCTCGAGGAAGAAGGACACCAAAAGTGATTCGTACCCAAACTGCTTCAAGTTACCCTTTTTGCACTTCGTCAATTGCCTCTTCATACTGCGGAGAACTGCATCTGACCAGTTGAAGACCCAAGGCTCTGTGCACTCTATGGTGTATTGGAAATATCTCTGGAGAGCCATATGTAGAGCCGCACTCCCAGCCATGTATGCAATAGTGAACAAGATGGTCCGCAGGGTCAAGTCTTGGACCCCCCAAATGGGAACCTTACCCTTGCTTCTTTCTACCTTGGGAACTCAATACTAGCAACAATACTCACTCATAGGGAGTCTGCCATCTCGGCCACTAGTCAAAGTAGCATGGTATCCACGCCATGACAACCCTGTTACAAAATAGATATCCTCGATATCTAGGGTCAGCGTAGGGAATCCCACATGAAATAATCGTTGGTCCACGTCCCACATATGGACCAGGTATTCCAACAATAAGAGTTGGGCTCTCATGTCCAGAATCCTGAAGAATTTCAATAGCCCACAGTCCCGGAGGGCAGTGACTGTACTCGGGCATTCCCAGCAATGGAATCATCTTCCTCATGTTCTCTTTCTCGCCACTCCAACATTGTTATGGTTAAACACCTGCACAAGATCCATGAGAGAAGAGTTAGAAACTTGTTCCAAACTTTTGCATAATTTTTATTGAGCAAAACTTAACTTTAAAATCCATGTTTCATCCCTCGCAGGTGAGCCTTTGGCACAGTCCAAGATTCTCGCAGGTGCCCTAAAGGCCACTTGTGAGAATCTTATATTCTTGCAGGTCCCGCAAGGCCTACCTGCGAGAACGCTTGAGCGTATGGTCTGACCCTAAAATGGACTTAAAACCCAAGAAATTGCCAATAAAAACAAAAAAATTAACCATTAAAAGTTTAAGGATTAAGAGCTTACCTCCTTGGCTGAAATGGTTCATCGAATGATCGCTTATGCCTCCTGCAATCGAGCAAAGAAATTTGGGGGAAAATGAGGTATGTTGGACAAGTTTTTGGCAAAATCACAATGAAATGGTAAAAAGCCCTTTTTACCCATATTTATTCACTTTTTACTATTTTTTATTGATTTTTTATATTATTTTTATTGTTTTGCTTATAAAACCTAATGCTCTAATAGCCTTGTGAGTATGGTTTTCTACAAATATGACAACTTTGAAGTCCGAACGAGGGGGTACGGGTGTTTTTTCTTTTTGTCGCATGTACAACTACGTTTTTAGGGTTTTTGTAGAAAAAATCTTGAGCTCAGTGTTCGTTTGTTCTCATGCTCGAAAAAATATGAGAATGTAATTGAGTATACGTTTTCTCATCTTTTTCGTACTCGTCATGGTAACACGAAAACCACGAACCTAAGGGAGTATCCTTTAATCTCTTTTCACGCTCCATAAAAATGAAAATATTGCCGAGGGATCTTGTTCTCTTCATGCTCGTTAAAGTATTTGAAGAAAACATTCAACGGGTGATAGTTTATCACTTTTTTAGTCTCATCAAACTTATTTATGAAAAAGGAACTGGGAGAGTTCTCTTTAGGTGTTTTTCAGACTCCCAAAACATGAAAAACCCCCGAGTTTTCTTTCTTTGGATTCGTAAAACAAACATCGAAAGTCCCATATGGGACCGAACCACTCCTTCCTAGGGTTCATTAAATATACTCTGAGGGACTCGTCCGAAGGATGAGCTTACATCGACAAGCATATGTTATCCTCCTTAAGCTTGTGTAAAAATAAAGAGGTACTTGCCAGAAATGGTGGGGGGAATTTTGGGAAAGGATTTGTTTTCGTATTCATATTAATGGCAGTAAGCGTCGCTCTTGAACATGACACCCCCTATTCCTCATTTGAATCCGGGTTGGGAAATCCACTTGTCTCTCACTTGACTTGCTATAAGGTCATATCTTGGGTCATCTTTGAGTCAGTGCTGCCAAGTCCTTGGTCGTGTCGTTCATATGTTCAATAGAAGTTCAAACGATCCCTCTATTGAGTCGGCCATATGCAGTTTTCCATTCTTACTATGTCGGCCTTCCCTATGTCTGTTTCAACCCTTGTTCATACTTTGTTTCATCCTCAAAATCTGTTACTTGTTTCATGTCATTGATGGGGGATACATCAAGGCCCTTCTGTGACGAGTCTTGTTCCATCGACTCCAACTCATTATATGGAAATAAGACTTAGAAATCATTTAGTGCCTTAGAACCTGCATGCCTTAATGACAAGTCTCTTTTCTTTCAACAGGGGTTTCACATCATTGATCCTTGATCGAGAGATTCCGCCAAGTGCTCGACTTCAGCTGATTTTTTTGCATTCGTTTGGATTGTAATTTGGTACCTTTGGAGTCATCAAAATCAATGGTGATTTCCCTCACACTTGTTAATGGTTCTCATCACTGACTGGTAATCAAGTGGTTTTTACCATGTTTGACTTCAGCACATGTAATCGCATGGCTAGATTCGTACTTTTGGGTGACAAGATTGAAGACCTTGGGTCTCATCTTTTTTATCTAGGTTGCTATGGAGTATGTATGATTTGTGTCAGTTCATAGATCCACTTTGTATGTCATGTGGCTATGTCAAATTAATTCAAGTCTTCTCACATAGATCCACAATGTATTCCTAGTGGTTATCTAGCATTTTGGTGGCATGGATCCATGGTGTATGATTGGTGGCCATGACTTACGTTTATGATTCCATTCATTTGTGATCTGAGCATGAGAATGCCTACCTCAAAACTAGTATTATATTATGCAGATGCTTGGTTGTTTACAGGTTTCCGATTAGGTGCGCTCCTAGTTTTTGACACACACTGATGCACACACCCGCTACCTCTCAACCCACAGGTTGGGCGGTTCACATGCTCACAGGATCTTTCCTTCCACACGGACCGAAGAACTCCAGCCGGTTCTTCTATTTCCCTATCAGGAAATCTGCACCCACAACAATCCTCGTGGGATCCCCTCTTTAAACTAGGAGATCGAACTTCGTGACTTCACGAGGTCAGTGGTCGAGTGTTGGACTCTCGAATCCCTGAAACCCGACAACCAGTCAACGCTGACCTTTTCCTATCAGGATTTTCCCTATCACGATTTTGGCACTCGCGATGTCAAACGGTTTGTTTTACCGACTCCTAAACCCCCGATATGCCGAAACTCCAAAGCACACGCGAGTTTGAATTTTCAATGGTCCTTCACTTCATCGACATTTCAGAGTTCGCAATATCGCAAACCCTGATGCACTTGTTTCGGGACTTCTCGCCAAAAAACCCCGATATAGTGTGCCGCCTATCCACTTGTCGACTCCTGTGGCCCCACACTGTTCTCGTAGCTATCAGGATATCGCGTATTTGCGATTTCGTGATTCCTGTTGCAATATTACCGAGTTTCAACCCACAAAACCTCGATATGCGAATTCACGTGTAAATCCGATGACCTTTGTGGCTCGGATCTATGGTTCTACCCCTCATGAGCTTCGAACCTCTTGGGGATACTTCGTTGTATCTCCCCTGCTTCTCTATGAGATCTAACGGCCCACGGAAAATTCATGAATTATCCTCAGAGAATTTCGACAGTCTGTCCTTCCTTGGCGATTCCTGCAAATGACCAAGTGTTCCTTTGTAGAACTCATTCGCCTGCACAAAAACTTGCAACGCCTTCTTGAACACTCCACGGCACAAGCTTCCTGTGCTTCTCCTTGGCGAATTACTCAAAGGTCCTATACCTCCTGAGCTTTCCCAACTCTGGATCTTTCAAAAAACCTTGCACGCACTCCTTGTGGAAGACATTCAACCACTTTCAAGAGTTGAATCCTTTCGACCCTGTGCACACCTGCCACAACAGTCTCTCAACAGTTCACTCAGGTTCGCAACCCTAAAACTTTATTCAGCCTGCACACTCCTTGCACGACTCCCGTGTCTGTCTGCACCTCAGGGTGAATGAGAACAAAAGCTATCTCTATCTAAACCCTTTGTCAACGCACTCCTTGCAGACACCTTAACTGCACTCCTTGCAGGAACTCTGGCTCAGGTAGAGAAACAATTGAAAATCATTCCTTCTTCCTTTCAGACTTCAAACTCAAACATGAAATCATATACACAGCATATAAAACAAATGTATAACAGAAAACAAACATTCATGAGCATATCATTCAACATCAATACACAAAGAACAAACATGAAACCATGAATTTGAATCAATTTCTTCTATTAATCCAAATGTTTATACATGGGTGTTCTTACATAGCTCTCTGCATGCTCTTTCTCATAATGCACTAATGTTACAATACACAATGAGGGTGTCTATATCCCGTTTCCCTCTCTCACTCTAAAACTGTCTAATCTAGAATTAAATTCTATCTACCTGCATTAACTACTTTTAAATGCCTTCTACCTACTAAGGACGAGAGAAAATCGCTCAAGGTCCGTTTATATTATACAAGTGCACTTCATTAAATTTCCACATTTATGCTCACGCATCAACTCCAAGAGAAATTCAAAATTTGTGCTGGCACTTGTCCAGCTGTCCCTTGCTTCCGCGCTGGCTCGCTTAATGTTGGCGATGCTCCTGCATTAAACACACGCAGTTTACAAAGTATTTTGGTTGTCATAGATTCCAGCCTCATTCTTTGGGGGGAATTTTGTTACACATTATTTTGGTCACTCTGGTGATGTCTCTACAGTGTTGTATTCAGGCTCCCACAAGGACTTTTTTCCTAAGAAAAGTGATTGTTGTCTTCTTCCAAAAAAATTATTTTTAAGATGAGTCCACAGGCTTCCTATGTTACAGGGTGTGAAAATCCCTCATTCTCGTAGGCCACCCACACTTAGGGTGCGAACTGTTCACAGTCTGCTCCATAGATAGGGTGCGAACTTGTTTTTAAGCTTGGAAAGGAGAAGAGGTCATGAAGGTTCTAGAAGGGGATCTTCTAGAAAATGAGTTGGTATTCATATGGTTGGCATCCTTCTAACTTCTCATATTTGGTGGGATCATCCTCATCCATGTAACCATCCTTCCTTCTCCTATATATTGAAAGGTTTCTCATGGAAAAGGTTAAGAAAGATTGAATGGAGAATTGGTGAAAGGATTGTGTGAAGAACCCTACTTGGATAGAATCTTGGAGACTCTTTTTGGTCTATCAAGTTGCATCAGACCTTCTTCAGGCAAAGATAGAGAAATTGTGTGTGTTGGAACCAAGGGTAACTGAAAGGAAGCTTGTTACATCAAGGCGATTGATCCGGATTATTTTCGGCATGAAATGAGAGCGGAGATATAACATAGAAATATTCAGAGATATTGCAAGCGAGACAACAATATAATAGAGATATAGTGGAAATATAAAAAGAGTCATAGATATACAGTAATACACGATTTCTATTAATGAAATAAATGGACAGAGACTGTAAAAGTACAGAGTGAAAGACTCGCTAGAATGGTGGTAGCTTATCTTTGAGAAGAGATGTGATGACTACTCGCATCCATGAGAAGATGATTATAATGAGGCTCTAGAGGCCTTTTTACAATAAACGAGAATGCCAAAAGTCCTAGACATCCAAACCTAACCCTAGGAGATGAAGCGCCAAAAGTCATGTGGGCCCCGT